>RJWM01043190.1:0-13936 GCA_004363535.1 Dasyprocta punctata
CTTTCAATAAACTAATAGAATCAGTAGTACAATTATCTTGGCTATCTCGTGTGTGTGTGTGTGTGTCTATATATATATATATATATATATATATATATATATATATATATATATGTTTTTTTCCCCTTTCCTCTTTTCTCCTTTCCCCCATCCCATTTATTTTTCCCTTTAGAGCAGTTTTATTCCCTTTCACAATATCTATTTTACCTTTTGCACCTTATTTACTTTTTAAGGTCCTTACACTAGGGAAACAATATGATGTTCACACATGTAAGTGTGGTTTATTTCACTTAAGAGTATGGTCTCTAGTTACATCCATTTACCTATGAAAGCCACAAGTTTATCTTTATTTATCTTTGAATAGTACTCAATTGTATAAAAATACCACATCTTTTTTATCAGTTCTTCAGTTGATGGGCATATGGGTTGTTTCCAAGATTTAGATATTACAAATTGTGCTGCTATAGATGTGGGTACACATATATTGCTGGGGTATGATGTTTTCAATTCTTCTAGAAAAATACCCAAAAGGGAAACAGCTGTGTCAATTGGGACCCCTAATCCTAGAGTTTTGAGGAATCTCTAGACTGATTGCCACAATGATTGCATCAGTCTACACTCCCACCGACAGTGGAGAAGGGTTCCTTTTTCCCAAGAACTGCACTAGCATTTGTTATTGGATGATTTTTTGATGATAACCATTCTTTCTGGGGTGAGATGGAATCTCAGTGTTGTTTTAATTCGCATTTCTTGAATGACCAATGATGTTGAATAATTTTTGTATATTTATTTGCCATTTGTGTTTCACTTGAAAAGTGTGTATTCATCTCAGCTGCCCATTTTTGGATTAAATCTTTGAATTTGAGCAGCCTGATTTTTAAAATTCTTTATATGTTCTAGATAGAAGACCTTTGTCTGAGGGACAGATGGTTAAGATATTTTCCCAATTCATGGGTTTTCTTTTTACTCTGTTGATGATTTCTTTTGAAGTACAAAATCTTTTTAATGAGATGAGATCTCAGTGGTTGATTCTTTGAAGTACTTCCTGTGCAGTTTGGTCTTTGTTCATGAACTCTTTGTCTACCCTTATGTCCTCAAGGTTTCTACCTACCTTGTCTTCCAGTAGATTTAGTGTTCCTGTCTTAGTATCTAGATTGTTGATCTATTTTGACTGTAGTTTAGTGTGTGGTGATAGGCTTGGACCTAGTTTAAGTCTTTGGCATGTGGAAGCCAGTTTTTCCAGCACCATTTATTAAAGAGGCCGTCTTTCTTCCAGTGAACATGTCTGGCTCCTTTGTCAAAGATGAGGTGGTTGAGTGTGTTTGCATCTTCTGTTCTGTTCCATTGATCCTCAGGTTTTTTTTTTTTTTTTCCAGTACCATGCTGACTTTATCACAGTGGCTTTGTAGTATAATTTCAAGTCAGGAACTGTGATGCCTCCTGCCTTGCCCTTGTTGCTTAGGATTGCCTTTGCTATTCTAGGTCTCTTCTGGTTCCAATGAACTTTAGGAAAGTTTTCTCTAGATCTGTGAGCTACATTAATAGTATATTGATTGTGATTGCATTAAACCTGTATAACAGTTTTGGAAGTAAAACCATTTTCACAATGTTAGTTCTTCCTACCCATGAACAAGGAATATCTTGCCATTTTCTGAGATCCTCTTTGATTTCTTTTTATTTTTCAGGGTTTTTTCTTTTGTATTGACTGTCTTGAGGGTCTATTCCTGTCTGACTACATATATTTTTACTTAGCTGTCTTTAATAAAGGCACTGGAGATCCAACTCACACCACCTACAAGTTTAATTTAGAGTAAACCATCTATAAAACTAAGGTGGAAGGTATAACTCTAGAGAAAACCCTGGAAGAGTGTGACTCTGGGTTGGATGAAGTGGTTTTAGAATATAAAAATAACTACATTGAAAGAAAAATAATTTGTTAGATTTCATCAAAGTTTAAAACTTCTGCATATCAAACTATAAAGAAACTAGAAAAGCAAATGGGGAAATACATTCTAACTGTATATATTTGCTGAAAGACTGCCTGAATGTATAAAGATTTTTTTTTAATTAGAAATAAAACAATCAACCCAGTAAAGGAGTCAACTTAAAAAGGCAATTCACAAAACAGTGTTTCACAAATGGCCACTGAACATACAAAAACATGTGTGATGTCTATGGCCACCATGACCCTATGAATACAAAGCAATAAAAACAAAAACCATGATGAGACACTGTGTCGCACCACTAGAAGAAACAAGACTCAGGAAGCTAACACCACCAAATGTTGACCAGGGTGTGGAGAACCAGGAACAACTCACCACCTTACTGGTGGGAATGTAGACTATTATCAGTGCTATGGAAAATGTTTCGAAGGTTTCTTATGAAATTAAACACAAATCCCTCCTGTTACCTAGCAATCGCAAACACACATTTACTCAATTTAGGTGGAAATCTGTAATCACAAAAATGATCATAGAAAAATATCTATAGCAGGTTTATATAAAATATCCCCAATTTGGAAACCACACAATGAACTGATGTGCATCAACAGAGTACTGAAAACAAATTGTAGTGTCTTCATGCAATGAAGCATTGCTCAACAATGACAAATAATGAAAATAATAACAGCATCAACATGGCTATACCTCCAAAACTTGCTGAGTAAAAAAAGGCAAATATACTATATTGAGTACTGTGCTTTATTGAGATGACCTTCACCAGCAGGCAAAACGACCCTGCCACCATGGAGGTCAAAACATTTGTGGTTCAGCACGTACAGCTAGATGGACATGGGAAGGCAGCTGCTGGTGATAGATTTGACCTACAGCTTGGTGACAATTGCTTTCATGGATGTGTGTGTCAAACTGTATGAATGGGACCCACATATTTCATAGTATGTACAATTTCCATGCCTTTATGTTTACATACACACATAAAGAAGAATGTATATCACCTCTCTAGTCAACAAAGGATTATAGCAGGCTTTGTGGAGATTCAAAAAAAAACAGTGAGACACCAGTAATAAGTACATATCCAAGCTGTCAAAAGTTTCAGCAAGTTACTGTTTTGCCTTTAGCAAAGCAAGCATTATTATTTTATTATTATTATTATGACCATTATTGTAACAGACATTTTAAAACTGTAAGAATTACTGATTTTAAACAGACAGTATAGCAAATTAAGTACATTTTGCAAAAACATATATTGAAACTATTCTCTAAGTTTTATTTATTTATTTTAGCACAATTTTTTCCCTTCATGTTTAAATGCATTGTTTCAAAATTCATTATGTCTTAACATTCTCCGTGTCTGTCTCTTTCTACCACTTTGCAGGGAGCTTCCCTTGTGCTTTCCTCTCCATTCTAGAGAGACAGGATCACGTCTTTCCTAATCAAAGAGGAGGCCTTACGCTGTCAGTCAGATTGCTGAGTACCAAGCATCACTGCTGCGTTTTCTCTGGCAACTGCTTCTTCCAGTCCTCTTGGCCAAACAGAGAAACACACACATCATACGGCAGCATGAAGCCTCTGGTCCGAGTGAAAACTCTGGTGGTCTTCTCCACCCAGTAAGCTCTACAGCAGACAGGTGATGAAATGCCCTGAGTTCCCCTCCTAAAAGATATGCTGTATGCTTACTCCATCTGAATGGGATTAGCAACTCTCATTCACAGAATTAGATCAAAGGTTCTGTACATTTGAAAGAACTGCACCTTCTTACAGGCAGGCAGCATTTTACCACCTGAATAGCATTTGGGAGCAGGTATGAAATAGTTTCTATCGATGGCAAGGAAAGACTAACTATTTTGGAGTATATCACAAAGAAAAGAATAGGGAAAATTAGTTGATAGAAAACTTGAGGCATCACTTAGCTTTTGCTTAATAAATTATTAGGTATCTATTATGTGAAATGACACAAATAATAAAGCACAGTTTATGCATTTTTGACCAAAATATATTCATTTAAAAAATCTATAGTAATGATTTTCTATTACTACTTATTCAGTTGATTTTTAAATACGGAAAATCAGATTCTAAAAAAAGAAATGTTAGGAATCCAAAGTGTTTTACAGGGGAGGCTGACAATAAGAAATGTTTGGATCAACTCTGCTACCTACTCTAAAAGATAGAAAGCACCAGACTATCATACATCAGCACCTTACTGAAGATATTTTTTAAAAAAAATTCTTGTAAGGACATATGTTACTGGAACTGAAATGTCTCCTGGGATGAGTGCTTGACACTGTGTTTTACTGTTCCCAAGTGTACCTTTCTTGAACCTTACATATTGCTCCACACAGAGGACTTAGCTATATTAGCACACCCACAGAGGCTGTTTTGCCTTCATGCTTTTGTGTTAACTGACATTAGGCCATTAAGGAGGTATCTGGATGCCCACAACTCTGTATTTTCATTACAATGAAGTCTGGAGAATTTTAAGCATCTTGGTTACTGAGTCAGAGTTTTCAGCAAGGGCAGAGTTCACACCTGTGCAGGTGCAGGTCATTCTGATGTGACGACCAGTTTGAACACCGTGGGTGGAGGTCTACTGGAGTAGATCAATACTCAAGATGCAAAAATGAGAATTCAGATCAATAGGATTTACTTCCACTGTGCTAAATTAAATTAGAACCAGACATGTTCTCTTATTGCTGTGCTAAATAATACGGAGATTAAGCAAAAAAGAATTTAGGTAGTTGCTCTAGGGAGCAGTTGCTTTTGGAACATAGTCTTTGGGCCAAATAAAAAGGCTAACTTATCCAAATAAGTACCTTACTCACCAAAACTAACTTCAAGAGCGTTTGCCACTCATTCAGTATTTTGGAGCTAACTAGCATGCAATGGAAACCTGCTCTATCCTGATTGGCCCGGCTCTTACTCTGCAAACTGACCTTTAGATTCCCCGCCGGGCTTAGCATCCTGCAGAGACCACCGCAGACCACCCAGCAAACCACTCCTGAGAAACTCCTGAGCACCGGAATGTGGCGTCCTCCCCAGGGTGACAGGAGCCCAGCTCTGCTGAACCAAGCCAAGCATTTTTGGTGAGTTGGAGGTCACAGTTAAATCAGCATTACTTAGTTGCACAAATTAAGTGTTTAATAACAGTTATTACATTTTATACAATTAACTAAAATTAGAGCCTGAAAGGAATAAACATCTTGTTACAGAGTGATGCCTAGAGTGTGACAATTTTTGCAACTGTTTCATTAGTTTTTCTCTCCATAGATTTTGTCTCCATGTGAACTCTAGTAGTGTCTTCGAGTTTTTTGCCCCAGATCCTCCTCATTCAACCCTTTCACCTGGTTCAACTACCAAAAATATGTTGAATTGTCTCCTGGTTACTATATGATTATTATGCTGCAAACTCCTATTGGAGTTTTTCTCTCTCTCTGCCCCCTGGATTCCTAAGTCCCTAATTCTTTTCCATGTTGAAAAGAGGGTCTCTCTGTCACTACTTCCATCTCTTAACAAGTAGTGTATTTCATAAACAGCCTAGGAAACCAGAGAAAACAGCTCTACTCATGCTGAACCGATTGAGAAAATATTACTTATGGTGGGCAGTTATAACACTTACTTCAACTTACTCTTATCCCTTCCTTTCAAACAGACTGTTTCTATTTATTCTGCACAGTTTAAGATTATTTTAATTACAATTTTATATTTGACTTTACTCATAAATATTTTAATAACTGAAAAAATATATCTAAGCTCATGCCGAGACTCCAAAATTTTGTAAACTAATTCAAGAAAATTAAGAATATGTCAAAAAAAGGAGGAATTTCTGGAGGACAAGGATGAGAAGGGGAAGGGAAGGAGCAGGAGGAGGAGGAGCAGCAGCAGCAGCAGACAGTAGAATTCAGTAAAAAAAAATCAGACAAATTTTGACATAAGTACGCAAAAGACTGGGTCAGGGATATAGCTCAGTGGCAGAGTGCCTGCCTGGCAAGTTCAATTCCCAGCACAAAAAATATACACAAAGTATAGCTTGGACCAAGGTGTGACAGTGCATGCCTATAATCCCAGAATTTGGGAGACTGAGGCAGAAGGATCACTGGGAGTCCAAGACCAGCCCAGGTTATATAGTGAGTTCAAGGCCTGCTTGAAATACGTAGTAAAACCCTAGGTTTTTTTTTTAAGATAACTAGCAGTATATAATATGAGAGATTTGAGATTTCCAAGGACACATGAGTAAATGGGATAGAATGGTATAATGTGAGAATGTCGAGAGAGAAGAAAAATCTAAAATGAGCCATATGATGCCACACAAAAATAATTAAACAACTTTAAAGTCAAATTTCACAAAATTGACCTTGTAATTTATGTACACAATATGAGGGAAAGAAGACAGTGAGTTTGGGAAACCGACCAGGCCAGTTATGACTACCGTTGGGACTACGTGGGTGAAGTTCAGTATCATTCGAATCTTTTGAATCTGTTTCACCAAATCTCAAAGACCTAAATATTTCATTCACAAAATATCCTTTCCCGTTCCTATTTAAGGCAAGGGACCTGGACTATATCATGCTTTGTGAGCTGGCACGCTAGGCTGTGGGACCCGTCCACTCTGGCTCCGGGACGTAAGAAATGAGAGGAAGCTGCGCAGGGCTGAGCGGAGCCGGGCGTTTGCTCTCCTCACTCTGCCGACCTGGAGTCAAGCTGCACGCTGAGGTCCTAACCTGCTTGGTATCTGTGGGACACGGGGTTCGGGTCCCCCATAAATACAACAGTCTTCAAGATTCTCAAAGCCTTTACCTAAAAAGGTGTAGTAGAGGGATATAATCCATCCATAGCCCTTCATACTCTGTAAATCTTCCTGACATGGCTTATAATACCTAATACAACATAAATGCTATGCAAAGAGTTGTTTTTATTACTTGAGGAATAATAAGAAAGCCGTTAAATGCTCGATTCAGAAATATTTATTTATGCATTTATTTATTTAGATAATTCTTGATTTGCATTTGGTTGAATTTGCAGATAAGGAACTGATGAATATGAACGGGCAATTGTGTATTTGCCATAGGTGAGGACTGCGGCATATTTTTAAAAGAATAAGCATTAGATTTGTTCATTGTAATCTATATCTAATTTTGTTGCATGACAACTGTGGAATAAATAGTAAAGGCAGCGAAAGTACGGGATGAGATTGACTCAGCATACCTCTGGAGATCTCTGAAAGGGTGCTTAACAAAATTAGATATGACGCAGACTAGAACATCAAAGCAGAAAGAGTGTTAGACTCCTACTGAGTACCCTCATGGCCACGGATAATTTTTTTTTTTTTGAAATATGAAATGCAGTAACAGGCATGAATCAATTAGAATCTGGAATAAGCAAATGATCCGTAGAAAATCTCCAGAGAACTTCTGGGTTTCTGGTCTGATTCTTAAAACAAGTTATAAGCTAAAGTCTAAAAGTCAGTGACTTTGACTCACTGGGACACCAGTGGTGAAGGACAAAAAGTACAAAATCAGAGAAAAAGATACAACCGGGACATAGAGCAGGGACCTGCTTGCTATGTATGAGCAGAAGCAATAGGATCTCTTAAGTACTAGGAAAACTTGACTCCTACTTGTGATCATTGCTGGTGGCTGAGTGTGGAGCACGATAGTGAGAAACTTCTGGGGCTACAGTTTTAAATGGGTCCCCACACCGTCATGTATTTTCTTTCTCCATAAAACTTACCAGGTGCTCTAAGCAAGAGGTGAGAAAGATTTCCTGTGGCACCAGCTGGAAGAAAGGAAGCATATCCTTTGTGGAATACACTCAGAGAACTGACCGTGACAAAGGAGTCTTCTCCAGGGGAAAAGACAATCAGAGCCTCCACCTCTGGGAAGAGAAATGTCTGCCCTTCCTACTCTCCCCTGTGTAAGTGTTCACACCCTGTAAAGGTCATACTCCATGAGCACATGCACGGCAACCAGCAAAAATTCAGTGAAAAGAGAGAGTCTATAAAACTCCCCTCGCCCACACCTCACTGTCTCCCTGAAGGAGGAGCTCTGGAGAATTTACAGTGGACAGCACCGGAAAGACTGCAAGACACAAACTCTAAGAAAGGTTTTAAAAACCTTGATGTCAAGAAGAGAGAAAGAATGACAGCAATAACAAATAAAACAGAACAAAACAAGAATACTAGAATTATTTGAGTTCACTGCCACTTAGAGCTACCACTAACACTGAAAACATCCCAGTTTCTTGATAGATCAACTTAATTAAACCTTCACACTATTTACCTCATTTCTAGTTACCTAGTGCACCATGTCTCATTACTAACAAAAAATTACCATACTTGCTAAAAGCAAAAAGAAAACATGACCTAAGAAGACAAAAGCAAGTATCATTACAATACAGATTTTGGAATTGAACAGGGAATTTCAAAGTATCTATGAATACTTTAAGAGCAATTATTGAAAAAACAGACAATATACATGAACAGATAGGTAATGTTAGCAGAGATGGAAAATAAGTAAATCAAAAGGAAATACTAGAAATTGAAACACTATGAACACTGAAGAATGTCTTTGAAATTCTTTTCAGTAGACTGAATGCAGATATGGAAAGAATCAGTGAGCTTGAAAGACATGGCTATAGAAATTCCAAACACTGAAGTGCAAAAAGAAAACCAAAATAGTCTATTCAAAAGTACAGTGACAGTTATAAAAAGTATAACATACACATAACAGTAGTTGCAGGAGAAAAATGAACAGAGAAAGGATTTAAAATCAAAGCAGTAGTGACCAAAAGTTTTCCACAGATCCAGGAAGCTTGGAGAATACTAAGAAGTGTAAATACCAAAAAACCTATACCTAGACATATCCTATTCAAACTATGGAAAAAAGACAAAATGAAAATTTAAAAGAGGTCAGATCAAAGAAAAGAAATGCCTCCTGACTTAGGAGCAAGAATGAGAATCGCGGAAGCTTCAAGAATCTCATCAAACAAAAGGAAAGATAAACAGACACAAAAATTCCACTTAGGTCATCATATTAAATTAAAGAACGCAAAAGACACAGAAAAAAAATATTGAAAGAAGCCAGGGGGGAGTGAAGTCGGGTGAGATGAAAGGTGAAGAGACAACTTAGTAGAGGAACAATGGTAAGATTGACTGCAGACTCTTCACCCGAATCCATGTAAGTAAGAAGAGAATAGAATGAGCTATGTGAAGCACTAACAGTGGGAAGAACGAGCGTGGGGAAACCCCAGTCAGCGAGGGTTCAATATTCAATCAAACTATCTATACAAAGGAGAAATACATATTTTCTCAGATAAACACAAACTAGTAGACCAAACTATTTTCCATGAAACATGAAAAGAAATGCTGCATAAGGGAGAAGGAAGTCATTTAGATCTGGGATCTACATTAAAAATGGAAGAACATTAGACAAAAATAAGTGATAATAAACTAGAGTGCTTTGTTTTTCTTATGATTAACTGGTCTAAAAGATAGCTTTTTAAAAGAATAATAGTAGCAATGTCTTGGGAGAGTATAGCACATAGATAAGGGAAATGAAAGGTAGCAAAGCCAGTAGTGACAGGAGGAAAAACTGAGAAAACTGTGTTTAAGAAAGCAGTACTACAAGTGGAGCACAGTAGTGTTATTTGAAGGTGAATTAAGACTAATTCATATGTATATTGTATTATCTACGGGAAGAAGCTAGAATTTTTAAATCAGTATACTGGATATGCTAAGAGAGGAGGGAAAATATAATCATTTTTAAAATGGTCAATATCAAGACACAAAAAAAGAAAGACAACAACGAAAAAAGGTAATAGACACAAAAGAAAGAAGTAGATATCAGTCACAATAGTTACTACTATGGTACATATTAATTCAACTATATTGATAATCACTTTAAACATCAATGATTCGAGGGTACCAATTAAGCAGTTAAAACTATCAGAGTAGATTACATATAACAAATCATTTTTTGGCATCTGTTACAAATCTATATTAGATATAGAGATGTACAATAAACATAAAAGGATGTAGAAATACATGCCATGCTAACACTAACCAAAAAAAAAAAAATGGACTATAGTAATTTCAGAAAAAGCTTACTTGAGAACAAACAAAATTAGGAATGTAAAGGGGTATTTCACAATGACAGTGGGGTCAATTTTGTAAGAAGACAAAACAATCCTTAACGTATGTCCATTTAACAGCATATCATCAAAATACACAGGACAAAAATACTAAAATTGTAAAAGCATAAGGAAAACCATGATGATGGCTGGGAGTTTCCAAACTGTCAGTGATGGATGGATACATAATCTGCAGTTAGTTAGGACATATATTAATTAAACAACCATTATTAATCAACTTGATGGAATTGGCATTCATAGAATACTGTATCTGATAACAACAAAATGCAAGAAACATGGATATTTGTTATGGTTTGTGTCTGGATGTTCCCCCCCACAAAGCCTTGTGCAGTCATGTGGGAGGCTTTTTGGAGAAGGCTGAATCTAGAGTTGTGACTGATTCATGGTCCAGTGATGGGACTAAGGGTGTGAGTGCTACACCCACCCTAGAGTGGGTAGCCTGGATACAATATAAGGGGTTGGAAGAGACTTTCTCCCCCTTCCTGTCCTGCTGCTTTTGGTATATTCCACCACCATGAATGGTTGCCCCTCTGCCATGTGCCTTCCTGCCTTAGAGCCTGCTGATTATGAACTAAAACCTCTGCAAACTGTGAGCTAAATAAACCACAGCTCCTTTAAGCTTGGGTGTCAGGTTTTTGTCTCAACAATGAGAGGAAAGTAACTAAGGCAATATTTGTCAAGATAAGTCAAAATCTGAGCCATAAAACTCATCTATTAATGTGTAAGAACAAAGTCCACCAAAGTATGTTCTATTACAATGGAATTAAGTTAGAAATCAAAACAAATGAAAGCTAGAGTTTTCCTACCAACTACTTGGAGAGCAAAGAATTCACCATCAACTAACAACAAGTCAAGGAAGAGGTATCAAGAAAAATTTTAAAATAATTTGAACTAATTCAAAATAAAAACACAACTTATCAAAATTTGCAGTATGTGGTAAACTGGTTGTTGCAGCTAAATTTAAAGAATTAAATACATGTATTAGAAAAAGGAAACATCTAAAACAAATAATCTGAGTTCTCACCTTTTGCGGGGAGAAAGAAGGGTACTGTAAGCCTAAAGCAAGCAGAAAGAAAAAAACAAATAAAAATAAAAGTGAAACTGGAAAAGATATAGGTACCGATATAGATATACAGAGATATAAAAAATAGAGTACACATACAATGGAGAAAACCAACAAAACCATAAGCTGATTCTTGAAAAGACTGATGAAACTGATAAATCATGAGGTGGCATATCAAAATAGAGAAGAACAGATTGCCAATAGCAGAAACAAAAAAGGAATCAGCAAAACAAACTCCATGAAGAGTAAAAGGGAAATAAAGTAATACTGAGCATAATTTTACACCTACAAATTTAATAGCTTTGGAAGATTTTCTAATAAATCGGAGCTTACAAATATAGAATATCTTTTTTCATATGGACTTTGCTGTCTAGGAGTTTTCTATGGCTGTTTTAGATACATAAAATGTAGAAAAGCAAAAAATCAAGAGCATAAATATAATCTAGGATCTTAACACCAAAGAAATCATTTAGTAATATTTAGTAAATGTATTTCCAAATTTTATGAATGTAAGGATAAGATATGTAACTCTTGTGTGACAAACCATATATATACTACTTGTTTTAAATCAATATATAATTGCATATTATTTATGAGGTGTAGTATGATAGTTCAATACATGCGTATGTTAGATACTGATGACGTCATGGAAATTGACATTCATTATCTCAAAAATGTATCATTTATTTGTGTTGAATATATTCCAACTCCTATTAGCTATTTTGAAAGAACCGTAGTTGCCATTTGGTACAACAGAACATTAGAAATCCTTGCTTAATCCAGTGGCACCTCCGTACCCACTTACCATCCTGTGTCCATCCTTCCACCCCCGGGGCCTTTGTATCTGCTGGTAACCACTGCTCCTGTTTCCATGAGATAAACTTCTCACATTTCTGTGTGTGAGTGAGAGTATGCAGTGGTTGTATTTATGGCCTTGATTTATGTTACTTAATGTGGTGTTCTCTTATTCTACTCATGTGGCTACAAATGGCCAGGTTTCATTCTTTTCCATGGGTGAATAATATTGCATTGTGTATATATGCAGCACATTTTGTTTACCCATTCATTTGCCAATGGACATTTAGCTTGATATCATATCTTGACTACTGTCAAAAGTGCTGATGTAAAGTTCTGACATGCTAATTTCATTTGCTTTGGCTATACACCAAGAAGTGGGATATAGTAGTTATGTTTCTAGTTTTTTTGAGGGAGCACAATGTTATTTCCCATAACAACTGTACTAATTTACACTCCCACCAATGGTGCGTAGAACTGCCTTTCTCTCCCTCCTCACTGGCATCTGTTACTTTGCTCTCTTCGCTAATGGTCATTCCTACTAGAGTAAGATGACATTTCATGGTGGCTTTGATTTATATTGCCCTGGTTAGTGTTGAGCACTGTTTCATATTCTTGGCCCTTCATAGATCTTTTCTTAAGCATTTATTTAGGTCATTTGTCTTTTTTCTCTTCTTTATCTCTCTCTCTCTGTCTCTCTCTCTCTCTTACTCTGTCTCTCTCTCTTCTTTATCTCTCTCTTTCCTTCCTTTCTTTCTTTCTTCACTACTGGAAATTGTACCCAGAGTCTTCACACTGCACTGTATACCCAGCTTTTTTACAGATGTGTTCTGTTTTGAGAGAGGGTCTCAATAAGTCGCTGAGTTTCCCAGGCTGGGATTGAACTTTTAATCCTCTTGTCTCTGCTCCCAAGAGTTCTGATATTACAGGTACATGCCGTCATGCTCAGCCTTTATTTGTCTATTTTTAGTTGGATTATGTGTTTTTACACTATTGAGTTTCTTACACGTATTGGTTATTAGATCCTTGTTTGATGACTAAGTTGCAAATATATTTTCCATTCTATTAGTTGTCTCAAGTCTATTATTTAAGGTGTGGAGAAAATACACATCACATAAATCTTACTCAATTAGTTTTAAGCATATTGTAGTAGTTTTAAATAACTACATCATACAACAAATTTATAGATTTCTTTTTATCTTCTAAATCTGAAATTCCACACTCATTAAACAATTGTGTATGTTAAAAAGTTCCTAAATAAGTAAACAAAATTACAAACAAACACATCCATACAATGAACAAAATGTGTTAGTCGTTAATGACCTCTTTAGGGAGAAATTATCCATGATTTTTTTCCACAGCTCAAAAACCATAATACCTGAGAAGCTCTCATGAGATAATTAACCAATCATCATTTACATCTAAACATCTGTTCAAGACAGAGGCCGCATGGTATTTATTCTTTTATGGCTCCTGGATAAGTACTTCCACATATTGGCTATTGAGAAAAGAATGTAAATATCTGAAAAATATCTCAGAAAAAATAGAATGTTTTTATATTCAGATGGGGATTTTTTTACTGAGATCAATTTCAATTTATCCTAAGATATGTATGAAAGCAATTTATTGTGCAGATGACATTTAAAGTGAGAAAGGTATTGTTTGCTTTGCTTTCCTCTCAATATGAGTGCTGCTTTTCCACTCAAGCAAAACAAATAAAAACATAAAATTTCATTAGTTATATGAAAGATGTCTAACTTAGAAAATATCAAAAGTTTGAAGCCGGGCGTGGTGGCGCACGCCTTTAATCCCAGCACTCGGGAGGCTGAGGTAGGTGGAGCGTTGTGAGTTCAAGGCCGGCTTGGGCTACAACGCGAGCACAAGGCCGGCCTGAGCTACATAGTGCGACCCTGCCTCAAAAAAACCAGGGCTGGGGAGTTTGGCTCAGCAGCTTAAGCGCCTGCCCTGGCAAGCGCAA
>RJWM01043191.1:0-13951 GCA_004363535.1 Dasyprocta punctata
AGAAATTGATAGTGAAAAGGGAAAATACATTTTAAAAATAAAAATGGGTAAACAGATTTTAAGAAAATTAACAAATATTGAAGATAAGCAAAGAAGATCCAACATAATTATAATAGGAATACCTAAGGAAGGAAACCAAAGCAAAGGAAGGGAAAAAACCCTAAAAATTATATTTCAAAAACATTTTCTGAAAATTTTAAATATCTGAAACCATATATTGGAAGAGCCACAACATTGACCTGTGAGTATCAACCTGCAGGGGATACACTAGGACATATTCTAGTGAAATTTAGACTTTAAAGGAAAACAGAGTTCTCTGGACACCTAGATAAAAGAAAGAAACTTATAAGAAGTTATATTATCATCAACTCTTTCTATACCAAATCTCTATCTTAGAAGACCATGGATACTCAAGAGTGTGAGATGGAATCCAGGGATTTCATAACAAGCAAAAGTGCCTTTCAAATATGAAATCTCAAATACATTATTAATGTTATACAAGAACTCCTTTGCTATTGTTCAGTAATACTGAGTTGTCTATCAGAGGATGAGCTTTGTAAATTCAAAATACCTATGGAGACATTACATATTGAGCATTAACTATATAATTTAACAGAACAGAGAGATTAAAGTTTAAAATGAATACATCATAAAATAAACATAATGAAGACATTACGGTATGTAGACACTATGATCTGAAAATATACAACTTTTAAATGGGAAGAGAAATCCCAGTACTTGGTAGGTTAAGACAGGAAGGTTTCAAGTTTGAGGCCAGCCTGGGCTATATGGTGAATTTAAAGCTAGTCTGGGCTGCATATCAAGACTGTTTTGTAAACATTCAAAAATAAATCAATGAATAGAATGGAAAGGAAACGGTTGTAGACATAGCTCAATGGTAATGTGCTTGCCTCACATGTGTAAAGCTTTGGGTTCAATTCTCTGTACTGGAGTGGGGTTGGGTGTAGTGGAGTTGGGTGAAACGAGGAAAATAGTAAAATGTATGCAAATAAGTATTTTTTAACATTTCCAGTAATTGTATTGGAGTGTTTTAGTATTATTATTCACAGGCTAATGTAGATATGTTGTTGGATAAAGCGAGAGAGTAATTATAAAATAGTCTGGTTTTCTTATTTCCTGTTTTTTGTTGCTTTTGCTGTTTTTGATAACCAGGGTTCACAGAATGGAAGAAAGAAGATAAAGATGTGATACTGAGCAATTAGTGTGCAAACAGTGTTCCTTCAAAGTGGAAATAGGTATACAAACCTATAAGGTTTCGCACAGATGTTTGTTTCCCATCTATGTCTACTGAAAAGGCTTAGGACCGAGTTAGTTCAATGCACATCTTGAGAGCCAAGATCATGGTCTTGAAATGTGATTTGTCAGTAATAAAAACTAGGAATTCTTGAGAAAAGAGGCAGATTTCATTGTGTGACCAGAAATATACAGGAGAACCTGGGATAGCTTCTTGTACCAAAACCCACGGCAGTTGTGGAAGACCAGGACAGCACAACAGCAAGACTCAGGAGCTGCTTTAAAAAGCTCTCACTGGCCAGAGGTAGGGAGGTTTGGGCTTCTATTAGAGTAACAATTGCAGTGATTTGAAGGCTATCACATGTTTAGATACATGAGTTCTTTTTAATTTTTAATTTTTATTTTTTAAGAGAATAAAACCAAACAAAACAGAATAAAGCCAATCAAAACAAAACAATGAAATAGATACAGGATTTCAAAACAGGATAATAGGAAATCAACAATGGCTACCATAATATATCTATTTATTTTTTAGCGGCACCAGGGATTGAACTCACAACTTTGCACCTGCCAGACAGGCGCTTAAGCCATTGAGCCAAACTCCTGGCCTTCATAATATATCTTATTATCTTCAAAATAGCTGCCTGTGCCATCAGATATAATAAAATCAAACTAAATGAAACAGAATAAAACCAATCAAAATGAAACAATGAAAATGATAAAGTATTTTAAAACAAAAGAATAGGAAATTAACAATGGCTACCACCTTCCCTTTTTAGACATTTTCTCCCTATTATGGATTAAAAACTGGTGGTCAACTTAGCACCAGCTGAATTAAATCAGCATGGTGCTGAGTGTAGATGGCCCACCTAAGGAAAGCTGCCAGCATAAATAGAGATGTGGAGAAGAAAAGTGAAGCACTGTGGGTTTTCCAAAGTGTTTCTGTTTCGAGTCATTGGTTCTCCTGGAGGAGCTTGTCATGCTGGTTTCCCCAATATGAGTTTGGGTATTATCATCGGAGGATCTGAGGACCTTGTTGTTCAGAGTGGCTGTGGTTCACTTTGGGGGAGCTCTGCTCCTTACGTTGAGCATTGCTTCCTGGCTCCAGAGAGGAAGATGTATGCTGTTTAATCTCCAGGAAAAGGTTGTCACACTGGGCTTCCTGACCTGTACTCAACTGTTCACATCGTCTGAGGAGCTTGGGACCTCATTGCCACTGAAGATGGCTGTGGTACTTTTCAGGGAAGCCCTGGTCCTTATTTTGAGCATGACTTCTCAGCTCCAGCATAGAACCCTCAACCTCCTGGCACAGCTCCTTCACCCTGATGGCATAGACTTTCTAGCTTCCACCACTGACCTTTGGCCTTCCCAGTGCAGATCCATAAAACAGACTGGCATGGGTCCTCATCATGGACTCTAGAACTCCAGTTGGATTTGTGGGAGGCATTGTCATGGACTCTGGGTGTTCAGCTGGACTCATGCAGGACATTGCTGTGGGATCCAGGCCTTTGCCCTGAATATTCTGGGTCTTCAGTGTTGTTGACAGATTTTCCTGCACTTTCTAGTGTTTAACTTGGTGACCATCATAAAACAGTATTATAAATTCTGTGTCCTCTATGCAGTTGTTCTCCTTATAACCCCTGACTACAACACTCCCCTTTAACTATTACAATATTATATATTGCACATTTTGGATCCAGCTAACTCCTTCAGTTTTTTATACTAGGGTGACAACATGATGTTCACCTTTGTGAGCCTGAACCATTTCACCCAAAACCATGATCACAAGTCAATTCATTTACCTACAAGAGCCTCATGATTGCCCTTCTTTATAACTGAGCCGCTTTCCATTGTATAAAAATGCCATATCTACTTGAAATTATATTATAAAGCTACTGTGATAAAAACAGTGTGGTACTGGCAAAAAAAAAAACCTGATGATCAATGGAACAGATTAAAAGATGCAGAAAGAACTGCAGACACATTAAGCTACCTTATCTTTGACAAAGGTGCCAAACACATTCACTGGAAGAAAGATAGCCTCTTTAATAAATGGCGTTGGAAAAACTGGCCTTCTGCATGCCAAAGATTAAAACTGGGGCCATATCTTTCACCATGTACTAAGCTAAAATCTGAATGGATTAAAGAACTTAACATTAAAACAGAAACATTAACTTTTCTGGAAGATAGAGTAGGTACAACTTGCTGGGGATTTAGCTCAGTGGCTTAAGCACCTGCCTGGCAGGTGTGAGGTTGTAAGTTTGAACCCCAGTACAAAAAAAAAAAAGCCAACAAGAGTAGGTAAAACTCTTGAAGACATTGGTATAGGCAGACTTTATGAATAAAAGCCAGATTACACAGGAACTATTGCAGAGAATCAACAAATGGGATCTCATCCTACTGAAAAGCTTTTCCCCTGCAAGAGAAACCACCAACAGAGTGAAGAGACAACCCACAATGTGGAAGAAAATATTTGCCAACTGTCCCTCAGATAAAGGATTACTATTGAGAATGTATAAAGAACTCAAAAAAAAAAAAAAAAAAGCAGTCCTCCCAAATTTAAAGACCCAGTTCAAAAATGGGCATCTGAGATGATGTATTGGGTGATAAGCTATGTATCCCCAAGTCCTCATACACTTTTGATGGGGCTAAGTCTGGCGCTTGCTTGTGTTCGGTTTGTTGGATTGGCAATGTGAGTGCTGTACCCGCCCAGGGGTGGAGCCGACATACAGTGTAAGGAAAGGCAGGTCTTTCTCTCTCACTCTCTCTCACTCTCTCACCAGTGCTCCTTGCTGCTTGCGGCTGCCATGAATGGCAGCCCCGCCATGCCACGCTGCCTTGGAGCTAACTTAAGTATGGACTGAAACTCCCGAGAAACTATAAGAATAAACCTTTCCTTCCCTAATTTTGGGCGTCAGGTATTTTGTCTCAGCAACAAGTAAAAAGTAACTAAGACAGATGAACACACACTTTTCAGATGAACAAGTACAAATAGCAAATACATATGCGAAAAAATGTTCAACAGAACTGTTCATTTGAGAGATGCAAATGAAAACAACACTGAGATTCCACCTCACCCCAGAAAGAATGGCTAGTATTAAGAAATCAACTAATAACATGTGCTGGAGGGGCTGGAGGGAAAAAGGAACCCTTCTCCACTGTTGGTGGGGTTGCAGGCTGGTGCAACCACTGTGGAAGTCAGGGTGGAGATTCCTGCAAAAGCTAGGATTGGAGGTCCCTGTTGACCCAGCTATTCCCTTTCTGGGTATCTTCCCAAAAGAATGAAAAACATCATACCACAGAGATATATGTGCACCCATATTTATAGCAGCACAGTTTATAATAGCTAGATCTTGGAAACAACCTCAATGCCCATTAACTGAGGAATGGATAAAAAAGATGTGGTATTTCTATATAATGTAATACTACTCAGCTATAAAGAATGATAAATTGAACACCTTTATAGAAGTAAATAGATGCACCTTGAGAACATACTTACTAGTGAAATAAGTCACACATGCATAAACATGGTATTGTTTTATTAGTGTGACAAGCTGAAAGAAAAATTATGTATATGTTTATGTGTAAGTATATTAAAAACTAGTTAAGATAATTTTTAAAAAAGCAGCACAATGGCCTCCTTTGTCATCCACGTGGCCTATCCAGAAGTAAATTCAATGCCACCCTTCACTGAACACCTCTGTAGGTTCTGCCTTCCCTTCTACACCTTAACCCAGTTTTTCTGTCCCAGAAAGACAGTCAAAGCAATGACTTAGGTCACACCTGCCTTTAAATAACCCACTGTGAGGCATTTTGAGTTGACTTTTGGATCTTTTAAGAAATTTTTAATGTACTATAAGGTTTGGGTTGTTTGTTTGTTTGTTTGTTTTTTGCATGTGGCTATCCAGTTGTTCTAGTATATTTATTGAAGGTACAATTCTTTCTCCACTTAATTGCTTTTGCATCTTTGCAGAAATCAATTGTCTGTTATATGGGTATCTATTTTAGGACTTCATATTGGTACCTGCCTGGTTTCTTTATCTTGATATCAATGCTGTTTTGTTAAGATTGGTGTAACTTTGTGATAAGTTGTGGAATTGGGGAGGGTTGGAACTCTAATTTTGTTCCTTTATCAAAGATATTTAGACTATTCTGAGTCTTTTGTATTTCTACAGAAATGTAAAGATCAAAATGTTAATTTTTATGAAAAATGATGTTGGCATTTTGATAAGGGATTTTGTTTTCTGATCTTTATTATTTTCTTTTATTTGTTATTGGTTTTATTCTCTTATTTGTAATTTCTTAAGGAAAGAATGAGGGTATTTCATAATTGTCTTCTTTTCTAATAAATGTACTTGATGTTAAAAAAATGCTGTATCTTTCTTATCCATTCTGTGGTTGATGGGCAGACTACCCCTGCTTTTTTCTGGTTCCCCACCCTATGGAGCATTGTTTTTTGTCTTTTGACTTTCAGTCTATGAATTTCCTTTTGAGTTAATATGTTTCTTGTATACTACATATTGATGGATCTTTTTTCTTAATCCACTCTGTTTGTGTTTCTTTTTATTGGTGAGTTGAGGCCATCTACATTAATGATTATGACTAACATGCACTGCTTTGTCTCTGCCATGTTTTTCTCCTGCCACTGGCTCCCTACATTGCCCCTCCATTCAATTATCTGCCCTGCTTGGTGATCCCACTCTGCTGCTGTTCTTGGGACTGTGATAATTTTTATCTCTCTAGAATATCTTCCAGCACTCTCTATAAGGTTGGTTTGGAGGTCATGAATTCCAGTTGTTCTTTATCATGGAAGTATCTTATTTCTCCATTAATTTTTAAAGATCATTCTGCAGGGTACATCATCTGGGTTGGAAGTCATTTTCCTTCAAGACTTGAAGTACTTCACTCCAGCCTCTTCTTGAGCTGATAGTTTGGGTTGAGAAGTCTGTGGAGACTCTGATGGGTTTTCTTTTATAGGTGATCTGTTTCTTTCCCCTAACAGCCTTTAATACTCTTCTCTTTTGCTGAATATCAAGATCTTGATTATTATGTCTGGGTGTGGATTTATTTTGGTTATGTCTAGTTGGAGTTATATATGGCTCAATTATCTGTATGTCAGGTCCTTTTCCCATACTTGGGAAGTTTTCTGCAACTACTTCTGTAAATAGTCTATGTCATTTGTGTTGACTTCTTTTTTGCTGACATCTATTGTATTGGTTGGGTCTTGTGTTCCCCCAAGTCCTTATGTAATGTGGAAGGGGTTGAGTCTGGCATTTGTGATTGGTTTGTCATGTAGCACTGGAATTGGTGATGTGAGTGTTGCACCCACCCAGCGGTGGAGCTGACATGAAGAGTAAGGTGGAAGGAATGTGAGTCTCTCTCTCTCTCTCTCTCTCTCTCTCTCTCTCTCTCTCTGTCTCTCTCTTTCTCCAGTGCACCTTGCTGTTTGGCAGCCACCATGAATGGCTGCCCCGTCACACCATGCTGCCTTAGAGCCAACTAAGTATGGACTGAAACTCCTGAGAAACTGTAAGAAATACACCTTTCCTTCCCTAATTTTGCACGTCAGGTATTTTTTCTCAGCAACGAATGAAAAGTAACTAAGACAGAATTTGGTACCAGGAGTGGGGTTGTTGCTGTGACTATTCCTGACCATGTAGTTCAAGAGCCTTTGGGAATGGCTTGTGGGAAGAGTTTGGAAAGGTTCAGAAACGTTGCCTGAAAAAGTGGCGCTGGAACAGCTTAGGCTGTTTTGTATGGGAGATTCTGGTCAGAGCTCAGGAGACCAGAAGGCTGATAGAAAGCCCACTGATAAAGACCAGGCTTGGGATGTTTCTGCTGAGAAGAAGCACTGCATTAGTTGCTATACTCCACATGATGTGTGTTATGACTTAGCAGAAAGATTGTCTGCACTCTGCCTGTGCACAGAGAATTTGTCTGAGACTGAGATTAAGGGTGATGGACTGATTAGTCTGGTGAAAGAAATTTCAGGGCAACCAAATGTTGAAATGGTGGCCTGCCTATTGTGGGGGCTGTTAGCCAGATTTATGTTGTGAATCAAGAGCGAAGAGCATGGCATGGTGATTTAAAACGTCATGAGTGTGGCCAGAAAGCTGTGGACTGTAAAGATAGAGCTGAGACCTCCATTGCTGAGAAGGAACAAAGAAATAAAAAAGGTGGCCTGGGGCCATCCTGGCAAGCAGCAGTCTCCACCTTTTGCAGCCTCAAGCTGGAAAAAGTGAACAAGTTTGCTCGGAGGAAAAAGTTGCAGAGTGCCATGTTCCAGAGTGGTGACAGAGGCCACAGGAGGTTTCAGAATGGCAGTGGCCACACAAGATTCTAGAATGGCAGCAGCATAGAGAAGCTGTTCCTCACAATCAGGTTATGAGAGCTCAGCAATCCAGGCACTCAACCCCTACAGCCAAGAGAGAGGAAAGCCTGGCTACTACTCCAACTGGCAGCAGACCTTGGCAGCATCCACATGACACTGGTTTTACATACAAGGAAAATGCACAAATTCTAAAACTAAGGCAGCTTCCACCCTGCCTTCAGAGGGCAATATGTAAAGATGTAAGGGTGAAGCCAAGGAACATGGGTCATCCAAGGAAATGTATGGAAGTTAAAACCCCTGGAAGTGCCGCAGGGGTGGAGTCACTCAAGCCTTTTGGAACTTGCAACCAGATTGCTTCAGATGCTGAGCATAGAACTCCAGGACTTAATGTCTGCCCTGCTGGATTTTGGACTTGCTTTGGTTCCAATGCATTGTATTCCCATTTGTAACATCTGGAATGGTAATGTTTATCTTGTGCCTTTATATGCTGGAAGTATTTAACCTCATTTTCATTCATATAGGGGGTTACAAATAAAGAGTTTGCCACAGATCTTAGAGGAGATTTGGGACTTGGACTTTTCAGCAATGCTGAAACTGTTAGGACTTTGGCAACTTTTGGAGATGGACTAAATGTCTTTTGTATAAAGGATATACATGGGTCCTTGGGGGGCCAGGGGTGGAATGTATTGGTTGGATCCTGTGTCCCCCCAAGTCCTCATGTAATATGGAAGGGAGTGAGTCTAGTGTTCATGATTGGTTTGTTGTGTAGCACTGGGATTGGTGATATGAGTGCTGCACCTCCCCAGGGGTGGGGCTAACATACAGAGTAAGGTGGGAGGAATGTAGTCTTCCTCTTTCTCTCTCTCACCAGTGCACCTTGCTGTTTGGTGGCTGCCACGAATGGCTGCTTAGCCACACCATGCTGTCTTGGAGTCAAGTAAGTATGGACTGAAATTCCCAACAAAGAGTAAGAAATAAATCTTTCCTTCCCTAATTTTGGGTGTCAGGTATTTTGTCCTGGCAATGAGTGAGAAGTAACTAAGACACCTATCATTCTTAAATTATTTTTCTTTGTACTGTCTTGCAGTTGAATTGTTGTTTCCTGATTCCTTATTATTTTTAAGCAATCTTTCCTTTTGCAATCACTAGTTGTCACCCTGTCTTCAAGATCTGAAAGTCTATCTTCAGTTTCTTTCAAGCAGCTTTGCCAGCTTTCAATGGAGTTTTTAATTTCCTGGCTATCCCTTTGAGTCTGTTCCATGCATTCCAATTTTTCTCTGTATTGTTCATTCAAGGTTTCCCTCATTCTCCTATGGTCCTCTTTTATAAAAATTTATGCCTTTAATAGAAATGCTCAGCAACCCTTTTATTATATTTATCATTTTTTCTTTTACCTGAGATATTATTTCTGATCTGATTTCTTTTACAGCCTCGTGAAGTAGTTTCTTTACTTCAGTTGTCATCATTCCAGAAATTCCAGGTGTGCAATTTCTACTTTCTTTCATGTATCTGTCTCCTGGTCTTGTTCTGTGTGGGCTACAGATCTGAGATTGCCTTTTGCTTCTTTGTATTGACATTTTCCTGGGTTCCTCCAGACAATGAGTTGTGGGGTCCCAGGAGCTTCTCACATTGGCTGCCTGTCCACAGTGTAGGGGAGTGGGTCAGGCACCTGGGTTTCTCCTAACCCAGTTTCCCCACAAGGCAGTGGGGTGAGGAGCAGATTTCTCCAGACACTCATGAGTTCTCCAAGGCATAGCCAGCTGGTTCTCCTGGCCTGCACTGGTAACGGGTCCCTAAAGGTAATGGTGACCAGCAAGCTTTTAGGGGCGGGGGTGGCTGCTTCTCCCCATGCATGCTGGTTACCTGTGGGAGAATCCTGATGGCAACTTGCCTGTTAGTTGTATTTTTTAAAATATGGTTGAAGGACTGGGAGTTCGGTTCAGTGGCTTAAGTGCCTGCCCCGGCAAGTGCGCAGTTGTGAGTTCAATCCCCAGTGCTGCAAAAATAAATAAATAAATAAATAAATAAAAATAAAATATAATATGGTTGACTCGGGAAAACGAAAGCAATTCATTATCATAAAAATGGTAAGTGGATCAAAAGAAGCTTTTATTCTCTCTTTCCTCTATGAAACCCACTAGTAGGCAACAGTAGAATAGATGAGGGAAAGTGTCATCCTTCTATGGCTACTCTTTTTGTGTTTTGTTTTCTATTTTTTGAGACAAGGTCTTATTCTGTAATTCAGGTTGACCTTGTAGCCTCAGCACGTTGTAGCTGAGGCTGGCCTCAAACTCACAGTGATCCTCCTACCTCAACCACCAAGTGCTGAGATTACAGGTATGCAGCACCACACCCATCACTGTCTCATTTTGTTTTGTTTCAGTGCTGGGGTTAGAACCCAGGGCCTCCCACATTCTAGGTAAGCACTCTAGCACTGAGACACACACTTATTCTGGACAGTTACTCTTTATGTAAGTATCTCAAACTATTAAATGAGAATAAATGATAAAATCTGAATCACTTGTCAAGCCTGGCTCACATTCCTGATCCATACGAAGATGAGATACAATTAAATGACAGTATATCAAGCCCACTGCATTATGGTATAATGTGTTATGCAATGAGAGATAAGTGGAACATGTCCAAATATTTTCCTATTTTTGTGTCTTGTGTGGATTCTTAGAGTTAAAATGCCCCCATCTTTAAATTTCTATACTCAGAAGCTATCTAGATTGTCTGGAAATGCTTTTGATCTCAAGTTTTGAGTAGCTGAATTTTTAAAAAATCTCCTTTAATAGATTTTGTTTCTGGCCCCTCTCTGTCCTCTCTTATTGCTTTTGCTGTCTTCTACCACCAGGAATGGTTGCCCCTCTGCCATGTGCCACACTGCTTTGGAGCTAGACAGTTGTGGACTGAAACCACTACAAACTCTCCTATGCAATCCCAATTAAAACCCAAACAAGTGGAACTTCCAGGAAGATGGTATAGCAGTAAACAGCAGAGAAAACAGCCTCTCTGACAGTCACCATCTAATGCTGGAATATACCATTATGTGGAAGACAAAAAGGAAGGAAGTGGGTCTCCTGGACTCAGGAAGAATCTGAAGTGTGAACTGAAGGATAAATACAAAGTAAAAAGAAAAACTTCAGGGAAGAAGAAGGTGGTAGCTGGTGGCACCTTTGCCCTTAGATGGGATGCACTGTGTGAGAGGAGCTATTTGAACCTGGGGACACAAGGTCATGGTGATGGTGATGACTGGCAACCTCAGAAGCCTCTGTAAAGAGACATGGCAGTGGAGGGAGTGGCAGATGTGGAGGACTGCATTGACTGGTGCTGTTGATCTTGGCATTCCATGACTGAGATTAACAAAGGGTCACAGAAAATATGGTGGCACAGTGCCAAAGAACCAGCGACTAGGCCAAACAAGCAACAACTTATCATTTCCAACAAACTGGAGAGGTAAGATCCTCCCACAGACTCAAAACTCAAAATCCAGTTACATCTGAAAGATGCCTCAGAGAAGTAATCATCACCTCAGGGTCCTAAGTACTACAAAAAAAGCAACCCACCATAGGCAATTTACAAGCATCACCCAGGAATTAAACTGAAAAAAGAGAGAACAAAATGAGATGACACTTAAGTGAAATGCAATCCCAGACATCCAGTTCTCCAAAGGCAAATACAGAGGGCAATGAGGTGGGGCAATCTGAAAGTCCCCCTCCAGATCTCTCCAAAGTGGCAACAACGAAGCAACCAAATGAGGCTCTGGAAAAAAATGAAATCAGAAATACTCTCTCAAATAACTACAGAGATTACCAAAATACACACCATACTTAGTGATGTTACAACAGACACAGACAAAAAAAAGAGATGACATTAAGAAAATTTTGGGTGATCAGCATAAGAAAGAAAGGGAGTTCATAAAGCACATTCAAGCAGATATCTAGGAGAATAAAAACTCCACTGAAAATATTTGAAGCAGAATAGGCCAATGTGAGGACAAGATCTCAGATACTGAAGACAGGGTTGCAGTTGGCGACCAAGACAATTCTTTTTTTGTGTGTGTGTGTGGAACCAGGGATTGAACTCACAACCTCATGCCTGCCAGACAGGTGATTAAGCCACTGAGCCAAACTCCCAGCCTCTGGTTAGTGACCAAGAAAAGAAAGATTTCTCAGAACTAGCAAGAGACCATGAGAAATCAATCCAGCAGCTGCTAGATGACACAAAGATGAATAACTTAAGATTAATTAGAGTCAATGAACAATTAGAAGATACCACAAGAGACATTAAAAAATGTTCACAGACATCATGACAGAAAACTTTCCTGGTAGAGAAAAAGAATATGACATGCAGATAAATGAGGCATGTAGATCTCCAGTTAACAATGATAAAAAAAAAAAAACCTACAGCCAAGCATATCATAGTCCAGATTCCAGAAATTAAACAGAAGAATAAAATCCTAAAAGCTGTTAGAGAAAAGCAACAAATCACCTACAAAGGAAAGCCCATCAGAATCACAGCTGACTTCTTAGCACAAACTCTCAAGTCAAGAAGAGCTTGGAGTAAAGTACTCCAAGTTCTACAGGAAAACAACTTTCAACCCAGACTGATAAACCCTGCAAAAGAATTTTCAAAATCAATTGAGAAATAAGATACTTCCATGACAAACAACATCTGAGGAAATTTATGACCATGAAACCAGCACTCCAAAATGTTCTGAAGGTCATTCTAGAAAGAAATTATAAAGACTTGTTGGGCCAAGGGTTTAGCTCAGGGACATAAGTGCCTGCCTGGCAAGCGCAAGGTTGTGAGTTTGATCCTCGGTACCAAATGAAAAAAACAAAACAAAACAAAACAAAAAAACACTACAGTTCCATGAATCCCAACAGAAACAATCCACCAGGGAAGGCAAACAACTAGAGGAAGGGGAAAAACAGGGGAGAGCCAACAATAGGAAAATTCCAAGGATAGGTCAATACATATCAGTTATAACCATCAATGTTATTGGTCTCAATTCACCAGTCAAGAAACACAGACTGGGAGTATGGCTTAAGAAGAAGGATCCAACAATATGCTGCACACAAGAAACACATTTAATTCAAAAAGAAATTCATAGGGATGGAAAGTCAAAGGGATGGAAACAATACTCCATGAGATAGGAACCCAAAAAAGCAGGGGTAGCTATTAGATTTGCAGACAAAGTGAATTTAAAGTCAAGTCTCCACTCTTATTCAACATAGTCCTGGAAACTTTAGCTGGAACAATTAGAAGAAAGAAAGAAATAAAAGGAATAAAGGTAGGAAAGGAAGGAGTTAAACTATCGTCATTTGCAGATGACATGATACTCTACTTAGAAGACCCCAAAAACTCCACCAAAAGACTTCTAGATTTAATAAGCAAATTCAGTAACATAGCTGGTTGCAAAGTCACCACTCAAAAATCAATAAGCTTCCTGTACACGAATAACAAACTCACTGAGAGAGAAATCAGGGAAACAATACCTTTTATGATAGCATCCAAAAAAATGAAATACCTAGAAATCGATCTAACAAAGGATGTTAAATACCTCTAAATTGAAAACTACAGCACTCTGAAAAAGGAGATTGAAGATACTAGAAAATAGAGAAATAGCCTGTGCTCTTGGGGAGGAAAAACCAATATAGTAAAAATGGCCATACTTCCATAACTGTTATACAGAGCCAATGCAATTCCAATCAAAACTTCAAAAGCATATTTCACAGAATTAGAGAAAACAGAAGGACTTCCTCCAAGATGGCCGCCCAGATGACACCGTGACAGGGAGGCTCCCTGAATATACCATCAAAATGCCGGAATATAAACTAATATAATAACAGAGAGAAGGAAAAAAGAGGGAGATGGGTCCTCTGGACCCAAGAAGAATCTAAAACGAGAACTGTAGCCCATGGAAAGAGTAAAACAATGAAATAAAGGCAGAGACCAGAAGCACCTCTGTCTGGAGAGGAAACCAATCAGCGCTGCGACCCGAGCTGAGAAGGTACGATCCTGGTGCTCTTGATGTGCAGGGGAGCTGCCAGTGGATTTGCTATGGTGTGGCGCGACTGCAGAGACGACGGTCGACCGTGGAGCGAGGTGGTCGCGAGCGGGCGAGTGAGTGAACCCAGCGGCCCCCACCCCCCCACCCCCGAGGGAGAGTGAGGGACAGCCATCTTGAGTCCGGAACTGCACCTAATTAGGCACGATTCCTGGAAGGCTGTGGTGGAAACAGCACTGGTGCCCTGGGGATGATAGAGGAGGTTTGGCGGACGGCCCTGTACGATTTACCAGACAGTGGCCCCATCCTCTCGCGCACCGCAGTAGACATTCGCGGAGCAGAAACAGGCT
>RJWM01043192.1:0-13935 GCA_004363535.1 Dasyprocta punctata
GAGACCAAAATGATCTCATTTTCTAGATTTTTGTACTATACTTGTCTCACATATTTTTCTTGGTACATATTTGATTTATGTTATTTTCCACCTAAATGGTAGGCTTTGGGATGAGAGTTTGAAAAAAACTGAGAATACTTAAATTGTGTCATTCAATAAAACATGCTTTCTGCAAGCCACACAATATCTTCTAATGAGTGACTAACAAACGTGTGTATTAATTCCCACTGTGGGCCAATCTGTGGCTGGATCAAGGGCACATGTATTGTGAGCACAATAGGAACCCTAAAGATTTACAGAGTCCTTATAAGGAAGGAGTTCACTTTTATCAAATACATGTTATATAGATTGTTTTTCATACTTTGTCCCATTTGATTTTCCTAACCTGTCAGACTTTTACAGATAAAGACGATCAAGCTCAGAGATACTAAATGACCTGGTGTAAATAGTAAACAGAAAAGCCAGAATTGGCACTCATGTTTGTTTTGTTTCTCAGCCTATGTTTCTTCAGACTTCTTCCTTCTGTCAGAGCTATTTTTTAAAAACACAAAAAGTATGGAAAGCTTTATAACTCTGCTTTAAAATTAATTCTTGTTTCTTTATTTTGACCAAAGATATAAGAAGAAATAAGTGGCTTACTGATGTCTAAGGTCAACCACATTGACCAGTATACCCTTCAAAGAAACTGTTAGAATTCTATTACCATTATTGATTAGATCTTAATGATATAGAAAGGAGAAAAACAAATTTTCACAAGGTTATTCAAACTCAGTAATTACTGAGTCTGTGCTATGGGTTAGCTATCGTTATAATATACACGTTATATATGTCTTATATGTAATATTTTTCACACAGGCACTAACCACAAAGTAACTCTAAGGAGAGACATTTCCAAATCTGTTTAGTACCCAGGAACATGTACTGAAGTTCAGAAAGTTAGGTAATTTGTTCAGATACACACTACTAATAATGTAGAATTGGTATAAAAACACAGATTGTGGCTTGAAATACAATGATCTTTCTATTATGTCTTGTTTTAGTCCCATCTTTGGAACATATCTGTTAAAAATTTAATGGAACCTTGCTTTGAAAGAGAGAAATATTTGTGTGGTGTTCCCTTCCTTTAGAAAAGTATGATAGTGGTTGTTAATTTCTATCTGTAACTGTACTTGAAATATTGACTGTGTTTGAGTTATCATACTTGTAGCAAGCTCAAACCATATGGGGAATAATTATTTTAATTATGCCCCAAATGAAGCATTTGTAATCTTAATTTCTTGCTGTTTATCACTTGAATTCACCTGTTTGTTATTTATGTTGTGTTCATTCAGAGTTTAATTATTTATTTTTTTAGGTAGAGGATGTATCAACATTCTTAATCTTTGTCAGATCCATTGGCAGGCAGATTTATAGTAATGTTTGGTTAGTTGCTTAGGGGACAAAACCAAACAGCATATTGGTTGTGTTATGTTGGGCTTTGTGGTTTTACAGTTTAAGAAGTCCAGTTCTTGTTTAATAATGTGCAACCATTTCTGTTCTAAAAGTTTTCCTCTATATGTAACCAGTGGTTTAAAGAAGTATTTGGGAGAGACTAAAGACATTCAGATTCCAAAACAAGGAAATAATGTCACAATCTAATCAATCAGAAGTTGTTTTGTTGCCATAACAACTAAACATTAGAAATTATCTTTGGAGAATAGGAAGTTATTTGAGTGTGGTTCAGAGTAAAGATTATAAGCTCGTTTCAGGCAGATAGATTCAGATTAAAATCTGGGTTGTGCGAATCATTTGTAAAATGAAGATAGTAATACCTAACGTGTGGTGTTCTTTAGAGGAGGAAACAATAAAATTACTACAAATGGAGGTGCAGTGCCAGACACAAAATAGATCATCATTATTATTTCTTAGCACTTCCAATCTAGTTCCTCAATTCAAATACAAACAAGGCATATGGACTTTGAGGCTATTCAAGTAAGATTAAAAATCAGATACTTTAGGATAGGACTTCTGAGTTGAATGTAATTTAAAGTTATATTCCCCTCTCTTCTTCTCAGAAATAACCCAAGTCAACAGGTGACTGAAGAACAAAAATATGAACAGTTATGTTTGGTGAAATTGGAGACTTCTGGATTGCAGTTCCTCCAAAAGAAGGAATGTCTGCCCAAAGCTGGGGACACTGCATGTAGGATGAGAAGGTGGACAAGAACTGAGATAGAATGTAGCACAAATAATTGGGAGCCAATTTTGAGCATGAGAGACATGGGCCGAGGTGTGTCTGAACTCCATGTTTATAATGGGACAAATTGGGTGCACCAGCGGAGGACCAGGACTTTCTTTTCTAAGACCCAATTCCTTTCAAAAGTGACAGAGATAATCGTATCACATGAAAATACAGGCCAGAAATTCAGTGAACAGTCAGTCTCCACTGCAGTGGAGGAAAGAGTGTTTAAGAAAGCCATAACTGCTGTCATGCCTGTTAATTGAAGACATCTAAAAACGCAAATGAAAATAGAAACAAAATACTGCATCCTGAGAAAAATTGGTATTAGTATGAAACATGTCTCTGGACCCTTTTCCGCGTGAACCTCCAGTGAACAGCTGGTACAGAAAAAAATCACTTGTCTCAGAACTACATGAGGAAAAAAAAAATTGGCCCAAGGTCTTTTTTTTTAAAATCACAAGATAACAATGTTGAAATGAAGAGAGAGGCCAAGATCTCATGAAAAACAAAACAAAACAAAGTATGGCCATGAAAAAGACAAAATTTTTTACTGAATATGTGTCATAAATTTAAAAGTAAAAAGCACAGTCTTACAAAAGTAAGTGTATTGAAGAATGAGAAATATTAATCAAAAACATAAACACTCAGGAAAACGTGAGTAGGGGAGAGATGCAAGAAAGAAATAGAAGAAAAATACCATAGAAATCAAGGTAAATTTGGCAGTAAAACATGAAGAAAAACACATCTAAAAGCATAGCAAAGACACAGTGGATAGACATGAGATGAATGAACAAAATAAAACAGAAATTCAAAAATTTTAAAAGAATGGAGAGAAATGTTAGGTAGAGGAAATCAAGCCTGCACATTATTGAAGCTCCTAATAAAAAAATGGAAGTCATACGACAAACATTTAAATATATATATTTAAAAAAACTTCCACAAATTATTATTATTTTTTATTTAAGAGAAAAGAAGACATATAAGAAAGACAAAAAGCAAGAGACAAACAAGCAACTAGAGCAAATGCATAACAGTAACATAGGTTTACAAAACAGGATGATAGAAACTTGACAATGGTTGCAATATTGCGTATCGTTATCTTCAAAATGTTTGTTTACATTAACAGATATGGACATGTAAAATTGATCTAATCATATGAGTATTAACCATTATTTCTCAATAACTAATACATTCAGCAGTGTGTTCATTTTAGTTATCTTACACATACATATATACAGATTTATATCTTTTTCCTTTTCCCTTCCCTCTTTCCCCCTTTTCCCTTCCCATATTACTTTTGCTCTTTGAGCAGTTCCACAAATTAAAAAATACATGAATTCACATGTTGAAAAGCCATGCCAGGTCCGATGGAAACTGGGCCAGAGCCATCAACCTAAGTACACTTACAAATTAAATTGAGAAATACTGTTAGAAGCCTTTGCATAGTCAAGAAAGAAATCACTTGTAAAAGAAAAAGATTAGTATGACCTTAGCACCCTGAACACCGATGAAATTTTCAGAGAAAGTGTGTAATTCAAGAACTTTATAAACAGCAAAATGTTGTTCAAGTGCAAAAACAAGAAACACAACTCAGAGAATTGTTCCCATGAGACATTTTCAGGAATTCTTTAGAAAAACTATAGTCAGAAATATCTATTAAAAAATCGACAGCACAAATACTACCTATCAGCACTTTGACTATAATATAAATATGGGAATTAGGGTAATGACCGACTGTATTGTCAGTTGTACTGATTGTAGAAATGATAGATCTATGAAAGTAGGGGGAACAGACGGAAAGGAAAAGGAGGATAATAAAGTACACTTATTTCAAATGTAAATTGAAAGAAAAATACAATTATAATCTTGATAATATAAGGCAAGATCTACAGCAGGTCAAATAAATTTTATGAGTCTAAAAGAACGATTTATAGTGTTAAATGAGACAAAAATAACATTTCATAAAAGAATAACTATTTAGTGGCATTAACAATGAAATACAATAATAACATAACATCAACGTTCATAGAACAACACAATAACAAAGAATAGAAGAATATTAGAGTAAGAAACTTTAATTTTCTTTCATAGTTCATGACAGATCAAAAACAAAAATAGGTATATTGCTGGAAGGATGCATAAATATAATTATTGTGATCTAATTGATAAGTAAAATATTTTTGGAAAGCAAAGAATATAATTTCTTTTCAAGTGGCTATGAAATATTAAATTATATCACAAGGAAAACTGATGAAATAAGACTAGAAATTAATAATAAGGGATGAAGAATTTTAAAACCATTAAATTTAAAAATTTGTCTAAAACCCAACTTAAAAATTTAATATATAGAAAATAAAGATAAAAAGCATGATATATGGATATGGATATGGATAAATTAATTATTAGGAAAAGTATGCACTTAGTACTTTGTGTAGTAATTGGTAGAAGGAAACAACAAAATTTACCTATCCAAAGCACAATAAATAAACATAAAAGCATTACTAAAAGAATCGAATTACAGATCAATAGAAGTACTTTTTCTTTGAGAGCATAAACTGTTAGGTAATGAACTAAAAAGGTAGAGGACACAAACATACTTTAAAAATAATCAAAATGTTGGAAATTTAGTCATGAGATATTCTGTTTACTAAACTGAATAAAGCAGTTAAATTTCTAGGGGGAGATAATTTGTTGCAAGACTAGTGCCATATTAAAAAATAAAAGCAAGCCGGGCGTGGTGGCGCACGCCTTTAATCCCAGCACTCGGGAGGCTGAGGTAGGCAGAGCGTTGTGAGTTCGAGGCCGGCTTGGGCTACAACGCGAGTGCAAGGCCGGCCTGAGCTACATAGTGCGACCCTGCCTCAAAAAACCAGGGCCGGGAGTTTGGCTCAGTGCCTTAAGCGCCTGCCCTGGCAAGCGCGAGGTTGTGAGTTCAATCCCCGGTGCCACAAAAAAAAAAAAAAATAAATAAAAAATAAATAAATAAATAAAAGCAGACAAATCAGTTAGAAAAAACACAATAGAGAAATTTATTCATCAAAAGCACTAGGCTGGATGACTTTACAAGAGAATTCTACCAAATAATTAAAATTCAGATAAATGATATTTTCACTCAGCAAAGAGTGAAGGGAAATGTCTCAATTTTTAAGATGATATGAGCATGCTATTAACATCAATATTTTATAAAGATAGAATTAAAAAAAACCTTTTTTTTATTTAAGAGGAAAAAGGCACAGAAAAGAAAGACAAAAAGCAAAAGAGACAAACGACAACAGCAAATCCACAACAGTAATATTATAAGTTTACAAAACAAGATGATAGGAACTTGACAATGGTTGCAATATTATGTATCATTACCAACACGGTTGTTTACATTAACAGATATAGACATATAAAATTGATCTAATCATATGAATATTAACCATTCTTTCTCAATAACTAATACATTCAGCAGTACAGTCATTTTAGCTTTCTTACATATACATATATACAGATTTATATCTTTTTCCTTTTCCCTTCCTTCTTTCCTCCTTTTCCCCTTCCCAGTTACTTTTGCTCTTTGAGCAGTTTCTTACCCTTACACCATATTTATTGTAGATTTTAGATCATATATACTGTTTCATTTTCACACAATAGTTGCAAAATCTTAAGTACAGTTTTAACTAGCAAAATCTAGCACACATTAAAAGAATGAAACATTCTGATTAAAGGTGTTTATTTCAAGGCCATAATAGTTGTTCAATGGAAGAAAACCTATTAATATTGTGTCTAAGGGAAAGAGCACATGTTATATTAATATACATAAAAACATTTAACAAATTTAATGTTCATAGTTAATTTAGTTAAAAACTGTAATATGTATAGTGCAGAATAAGTGAATATTTTCTTAACCTGATATAGGATATGTGTTCCAACCCCATTGGAGAAACATTAGATGCACTGGATAATTTTAGGAACGAAGCAATGGCATTCAGTATCAACACTAACACATAACATTGTTCTGGAATACTAAACAATGCAATTAGACAAGAGAAAGAAATTAGATACAATATTCACAATTTCTATTGTTGCACATGTGGAAGATAAAAGGAATCAACTGAAAGTTTTTCTAAGTAGTAAACGAATTCACTATAACAGTTAAAATTAATATACAAAAATCAATACCTTTTATATATGTGAAGATGCAACTATATAGAAAATATAATGGAATAAATTCTCAATTCACATCTACAAAAAAAGATAAAATAGCTAACAGTAAACCTACCAACAAATGTGCACATTTCTATATGGTATAAAAATAAGACCTTGAAAGGCCTTTTTAACTTTCCCCAAAGAATTGCTACAATTATACACCATGGAAATTTTCAGCATTTTGGAAGCATCTCTTGATTCATACTGTAATTTGTTGTGGCATCCTCAAAAGTACCTTATGGATATTTTTGGCTTTAGATAGGCTGACTTCAAATTAATATGGAAAAACAAACAAGCATGATGCGCCAGGAAAATTCTTCAGGAGAGTAAAAATGTGGGACTATCTCCACCAAATAGTAAAACATTATTAAGCCTCTGTAAGATAATTTGGTTGTGAGCATGAAGGGAAGATTTGTAAAATGGAATATAGAATACATATGTGAATCATAGTAGTTTATAATATCCATGAAAAAATAGAATTTTTTCTATAAATGATGATGTGCCACCTGGCTACCTATATGGAAAAAATGGGTTCATACCTGAACCTTATACTAGTGCAATTTCCAAATGGATCATAAATGTACGTGTAAAACGTAAAAGTGCTAGAAGACATCATGGAGAATTCTTTATAACTTTGTGATGAAGAAGGCTTTCTAAACTATGATCAAAACCAGGAACCATAAGAAACATATTAACAAATTTCACCCACTACATAAATGAGAGCTATTTTTCAGGTACAAAATTGCTATAAGAAGCATCAAATTGGAGGGAATTTTTACAACACATACCACAGGCAAAATCTAGTTTAATATATGAAAAGTTTCTACAGAATGACACAACAAAAATCAAGAACCCCATAAGGAAATGAATGAGCTATATGAACATACATTTTATACAAAGGGACTCTAGTAATAATAATATTTGGTTACTGTCATGTTAGATAGCCCCTAATTATTTTGGCTTCAATAGCCTGATTATTTTAGTATTTATTTCTTTTCTTTTTGCTTCATTACTTGTTTTATTCTTCATTTCATTTCTAAAATTGTGGATTTCAAGAAGGAAAGGGATTGTGCCCTTTCACATTTAAACAGCCTTTCCTGTCAAATGCATTGAATATGTTCAGTTTGTGTGTGTGTGTGTTGTGTGTGTTTGGTATATTGAAATTTGAACTCAAAGCCTTCACACTGGACTGTATCTCCAGCCTTCAATTTACCAAGTGACTGGGCTATATACAATGTAAACTGTCTTATTAGACTTTTAATAACTCCTGCAAGCACAGGAATGATCATCTAATAGGAGCTTACAAATGATTTATTGAATTAAAAAGTATCAGAAGGAGGGTGTTTGCCAGAACAAAGCTTAGTGTTTTTTTTTCCAGTTTATTCTTTGGCAGAGTGTACTGTTTCATTAATAACTTCTTCAGTTTTTGAATTTGATTTAAGTTCCTTTGAATTTTTTCAGTTCTTTCATCTGCCTCTTTTTGTTTTAATTCTCATGATGAGATTTATAGGCTTCATTAAAGATAATAAGAATGACTTCAGAAGTTCTATTAATATTTACTATTGCTCTAATAGTTTTTAGGATTAAGTAAATAATTGTCATATTCTAAAAGATTTTGTATCATTTAGGATTTTCTTTTACTTACTACCTTTCAGATATCCATATTAATGCTTTCTGATTTTTCTAGATTTCATAGTTTTCATTTCCTTATTTATTACTTAAATGTTCATCTCTTGTTATTTATGGACCTGTGTATTTCTGTTATAAGCATTTACTTATTACACAAATATGCACACGTATGTACATCTATATACATTTTCTCTATTTTGCAAGTTAAGTTACACATTTATCTATAAATTGCTGTGGTGACTATTTTAAAGTAGTGATTGGTATGTATTATTGGAAATTGTTGTCTGATTATTTCCAAAATGTTATCATCATGGTATAGTGAGAGTCACTGTCTTAAGTATTAGAGATTCAAAATGCCACAGTTGATCTCACGGGTGCAGTTAAAATTTAGCTTTGGAGACTGAATATGCAGATAAATGAATGTGGCTATCTATTGCTGCATATCATGGTACATTTTATTAATTTGATTTTTGTGAGATAGTTTCTAAAATTAGTTGTTGTTTAACATGGCAAACATTTATTATTTTAGAGTTTTCATGAGTGAGAAATTTTAGAGGCATGACTCACTGGGTTCTCTGACTCAAGGTCATCCATAAGTCTATAAGAAAGATATTGCTTGAGTTCATAACCATCACAAAATTGACTGAAGAAGGATCCACTTCCAAGTTATTCGCCTGGTTGTTGTCAGGATTGAGTTCCTCCTGAGTTACTGGACTGTTAGGCTGTGGACATCAGCACTTGCTGGTCACTGGCCAGAGGCTGCTCTTTATTTCTTGCTATGCGAGTCTCTCCATAGGACAGGAGAGGAGCGCACATGCCTGGACCCCATCAGAAAGCAAGAGATGCCATGCAACATAGAAGCCACAGTCTCTTAGTAACTAACAGTGATATCTTCAGCGTATATACATATACTGTGTCATAATTTTCACTAGAATATATATGTATATATATATATATTTCCCTATTTTTCCACTGTAAAAAAGGCAATAGGTCTAGACCACACTCAAGGAGAAGAGGCTACACAGGGTATGACTATGAAGAGGAGGGGATCATTGGAGGCTATTTTAGAGGTTACCTTCCAGTCCTGGTATATACCCAATAAACAGTAAGGCATAATTAAGGAGTGACTTCTAATTCAGAGAAGTGAGATATTCAGGAGGCTTTCCAAAGGTGTTAAATCTTAAAGAAAGTTCATAACTCTTGAAGTAAATGGGAAAAACAGCCTATATAGGAATATATATCAAATTGAAGTGGTAGACATTTTTCTAGATTACACTGAAAGCAGTGACAAGTAATTTAACTTGACAGAAGTATTTTCATGTAAAATATTAGTTAGCAATTCTAAATCAGATACTTATTTTTGGTAATAACTTTTCATTTCATTCTTACGTAGTAATATTTATAAGTATCATGAAAGTAGAAATGAAACAAGAAGCATAATTCTAAAATACTCCAGCATCCAACTTCCATTTGGAGTTCTGATTCAATAACAAGTATGGGACATAGTACTTTATAATTTCCAAAGGCAAGAAGTAGAGTTTTTGGTTATCTAAATGCACACACAAAAGTGATCAATTTTCAACTTGCAAGGCAGGGTTTAAGAGTATAATTTTCTACTTCCTTTCTGAAATGGAAATTTTGCATACATTAATTATCTTAAGGACTGATAGTCTTAAGAAAAAATTAATTTTCTAAACTCCTAGATTAAGGTTTTTCTTTATATTGTCATGGGTATTTAACCCATTGCAATACCAAACATAATGTCTTTGTCATGATAATTACTTGCAGTAGCAACAATACAGTTAGCATTTATTGCATGCCTAATCTTCCCCAAGCATTGCACCATGCATGTTATTGTCATTAAATTCTCAAGAAAGTCCTAGGATATAGATATGACTGTTTTCTCCATTTCTTTCTTGAGACAGGATCTTTCTATATAGTCCCAGCTGGTCTGGAACTCATTCTGTAGCCCAGGTTGACTCTACAGGTGTAGATAGGATTGCTGTTGAACTCATAGCAATCTTCCTGCCTCAGTCTCTTGAGTGCTTGTGTTATACACAGAAGCAAGCCTCCTGGCTCAGACTACTGAGTTCTGGGATTACACCCCATTTTATACATGAGCACACTGAAAGCCATTATAGAACCTAATAAAATTTTAAAACAAAAGTCGTGTGGCAGAGACTTGATTCTGACCTTACTAGTTTCAACTTCAGAGCCCGTATTCTTAATCAGAACAACAGACTGCCTCCTAAATCAGTTAGTAAATGTAGGTTATGTGAGTGAACAATTCCAAATCATATGCTCTTTACACTGGAGCTGTGTAGTTTTTCTAGTGGGCTTTGCATTAGCAGGAATCTAAGTAGTATTACTGCATGTGGTTGGGAAAGTTAGCTGACCAAATCTCCCTTTGGATGTCTGCTAATTGTTATTAATTGATGATGGTAAAACACATGCTGATTTTTATACTTTGTTTTAAGTACAGATTATACAATAAGGTTAAAAACTCCCTGTCTTTTGGAGTTTGCGTTTCAAAGAGAAGGCTTGATAGAATCAGTTAACAGGAATGTTCTTGAGTGTGAAGTAGAGAAGCCTGGGAACTTGGAACAGAGGTATTGAAAACCTGTGTGTTCATATCAGTTGGTAAGAGAGGGCTGATCTTTGTGATATGAGAGAATGTCACAGAATGTCTCTTGTTTCTCCTCAATAGTTTTGGACACTTTTGGTTACATGCCACAGCCCATTGGTATGTGAAGGGACACACATTGCCTCTCTGTAACATGTTGGTGATTTGTTAGAGGAGGAGTAGGATGGCTTATTAGCAGATGCTTTCCCACTATCTAATATCACCGTGATGTACAATTTGTCATAAGGTGAAATGGCCTTAGAGAAGTTTCCAGCTGGAACAAAGTAACTAACTTCACTGATGTTAAAGAGACTAGGGTAACTTCCCAATCCAGGATGCTTCTGGTTACCAATTAAGGTAAAATACTTCAACCTTTGTCATAGTAGAAGTATTTAAATTTAAAATTGAATATTAACCTTGATAATTCAGTGTCATCTTTAATATTTACAACCATACTGGATATTGCATATATTAAATATTCTAGGAAGGGAAAAGTATGATAAATACACATTTGTATCTGGGTAGACACACATTTGCAGGAGTGTGTAGAAAACATGAAGTCAATAGAGAAAGAAGCAAATATTGGATTTTGGTGGCTTTCAGTGCTAAAAGTCTGAGCAGTTTTTCATTTCATTCAATCAAAAGGAATTCTATGTATAGTCAAGAAAGACTAACAGTGGAAAGATGATATTCCAAAGAGTTGTGCTCCTAAACAAAGATGAAAGCTTGAAGTGAGAAGATTGAAAGGAATACCATGACTGTTCTGATTAGACTCTAAATACCCAGTTTTTCACCTGAAACCTTTAACAGATAGCACCTCAAATTAATGCTTTGTTACCTTGAGTTATGCAGAAAAATATTTTTCTGCTTTTTCTTCCATGACAGCTATAAACAAATTAATAACCACAGACAACCAAAATTCATAAACATAACCACAAGCCTGTATGTGACCAAGTGAAAATCTTCCTTTTCTTCTTAAATTATAAAACAGTACAAAAATATGAAACTTTGAAAAAATAAAATATACTTATTATTTAATCTATTCCAAACATTGAATTTTACTTCAGCAGTACCTTTCAGAATGTCTTAATGCATATTTGCTTTTTAGATAACTTCAGCCAATGTGTGCAGTTCTATTTTTTTTTTCATTTACTATTACATGATAAATATTGGCTTGTGTTTTTGTTTGTGGAACAATAGTTTAATTGCTATCCAATATTGTTCAGAGACTCCTACAATTTAACTAATTTCTCTATTTTGATTTTGTTTATTCATATCCTAATAATGTCAATGTCTTTCATTTCCAGTGAACTATGACAGAAAGAAATGATTTTTATCACCAATTACTTCTAAGACATACCTATAAAACACATAATAATAATAAAATTATAACCATATATGATTTTACCAACTGTATCAAAATTCCAGGAGCATAACACTGGTTTGAGTAATGATCTTGAAATAAATACTTACTTTCTTTTACCCTGTATTCAGATTTGCTACAATTTTCATCTCTTTCATTATGACTGTAAGCTTTACATCTGTTCTTATTTTTTCATGAATTTTGTTTTTGCATCATGATTGACATTTTACTGTTTTTCTTACAAATTTGTATGATCTCTTCAGATAGTACAGATTTTAGTATATCTTAATTTTTGGTAAGAATATGGGCAAATTTTGTTTTATATTTCAATTTAATTTCATTTTATACATGCATATTCATTCATATTTTCCCTTATGATATCATGTACTGTATTATTTTGATAAATAGCAAATTATTCCATACAATATGTATTTATAGAATATAGAGATGCATTATACATTTTGCACTTTAGTTTAGATTCAGTTGAAGTAGTTATAATGGTTATATTTACTAACAATCTGCTTGGAGTTTGTTTTACTATATGCTATAAAATATTAATTAAAGATAAATATTTAAAAAATAAATGATCCTATTTTGTACACCTTGTCTTGAGATACTTAGTTTTATTCATTCTTTTTCAGTTTTTACATACCTATTTGTATGTAAACATTCTTATCCTCTAACTTATTGGTACTTGTAATATCCTTTACTGTTTTGTCAGTTTTTGTTGATATAATTGCCCTTGCACTTTCACTTTTTAAAATAAATTTAAGAATGATACTGTTAACTGTTCTAAAACACACCCAAAATGTAAAATCTTATTTGTGATTTTCTTTTAAATATACTAAGTATAAAAAATAATTGTTGACATAATTAGCCTTAACTTTAAAAAAAGTTTTTTTTTGCGGCACCGGGGATTGAACTCACAACCTTGCACCTGCCAGGGCAGGCATTTAAGGCACTGAGCCAAACTCCCAGCCCTGGTTTTTTGAGTCAGGGTCCCACTTTGTAGCTCCGGCTGGCCTTGTGCTCGCGTTGTAGCCCAAGCCGGCCTCGAACTCACAACGCTCCGCCTACCTCAGCCTCCCGAGTGCTGGGATTAAAGGCGTGCGCCACCATGCCTGGCTTAAAAATATATTTAAGAATAATATTGCTAAGTGTTCTAAAACACACAGAACAAAAATAAAATCTTATTTGAAATTTTAGGCATATTAAGTCTAAAAATTATTTGCCAGGAGAGTGCACATATTCTAGTATTTAACTTTCTTTTATATAAAATGTTTTTTGTTAAATTTAAAAAATGTTTTTAATGAGAAATACTGCTTAAACTCGTGTCATGATAAATCTGGATCATTCATACTGTTGCTAGCATTATAAGTGGTTTCTTTCCCACATTCCTTAATCTGGCTTGTGTTTGTCTCTTCTGGACAGCTGTAGACACCATCTGGGATCAACTGTAAATGTGAATTGTGTAATTTGGGTGAATCTGCATACCAACTAAATGCTCTGATATTTGCATTAAGACCAACTTTGCACCAAATAAAGCTGGATGGTAAAATTCATGCTCATAATTGAAACCAGGCTCCAGTGGGTTGAAAGCAAAAATATTCCAGACATAGAGCTTGCATGGGAGCAACACTAGATATTGGGTGCTTCTCAAGCAAGTTCAGAGAACCAGAAGTTTCATTACTGTGATGCAGGCTGTGCTGACACTTCGCTGGAGCTGCTGTGTCCCCTGCAGGGGTGAATCTAGTGAAGTTGAGCTAGACATCTCCTCTTTCTAGGGGCCAGCTGACACAGCCCTTGATGGGGAGGCAATCCTCAGGGATATTTACCTCTGGGCACTGAGGAGTACTGGAGTCAGCAATGTGTCAAAGGCTTGCCTTTCCGCAATGTTAAGCCTATAGC
>RJWM01043193.1:0-13935 GCA_004363535.1 Dasyprocta punctata
AGGTAGATACCATCTATTCCAAGTTTCTGTAAGATTTTTATCATGAACAAGTGTTGGACTTTATCAAAAGCTTTTTCTGCATCTATTGAGATGATCATGTGGTTTTTTTCTTTGGCTCTGTTGATATGGTGTATTACATTTATTGATTTGCTCATGTTAAACCATCCCTGCATTCCTGGGGTAAATCACACTTGGTCATGATGCATAAGTTTCTTGATGATTTGCTGCATTCTATTTGCAGTATTTTATTGAGAATTTCTGCATTGATGGTCATTAGGGTGATTGGCCTATAGTTCTCCTTTTTGGTTGGGTCTTTCTCTGGTTTTGTTATTACAGTAATACTTGCCTCAGGAATGAGTAAGGGAAAATTGCATCCCTTTCAATTTCATTGAAAATTTTGAGAAATATTGGTGGTAAATCTTCTCTAAATTTCTTATAGAAGTCACCTGTGAATCCATCAGGACCTGAACTTTTCTTTGCTGGTAAGTTTTTAATCACATTTTCAATTTCAGTAGCTGATATTGGGTTATTCAAAATTGTTATATCTTCTTGAGTCAGCTTTGGTAGTTCATACATTTCTAGAAAACTGTCCATTTTCTCTGTGTTTTCCACCCTATGTAAGTAAATATTTTTAAATTAGGTATTCATGATTTTCTAAATTTCTATGGGATCTGTAGAAGTTTCTCCCTTTGCATTCCTTATTGCATGAACTTGAGGTTTTTTTTTTTTCTTTTTCTCGATAAGGTTAGCTAGAGGTTTATCAGTTTTGTTTATTCTCTCAAAGAATCAGCTCTTTGATTCATTAATTCTTTGTACTGTTTTCTTAGTCTCAATTGGATTAATTTCTGCTTTGATCTTTATAATTTCCTCTATTCTGTGAACTTTGGGTTTGATTTGCTCTTCTTTTTCTAGAAGCTTGAGGTGTAGCATTAGGTTGTTTATTTATGCTCATTCAGTTTTCTTCATGTGACAATTTATTGCTGTATATTTTCTTCTTAGGACTGCTTTCATTGCATTCTACAGGTTTTGGTATGTTCTATCTGCATTTTGATTGAATTGTAAGTATTGTTTAATTTCTTCATTAATTTCACCTGTAACCCATTGATTGTTCAAGAGGTTGTTATTTACTTTCCATGTATTTATGAAGGTTTTGTAGTTTCTTTTGCCATTAATTTCCAATTTCAGTGCACTAGGGTCAGATAATATGCATGGGGTAATTTCAATCCATTTGCATTTACTTAAGAATGTTCTATGAGCTAATATATGGTCTATTTCAGAGAATGTCCCATGTGCAGCTGAGAAGAATGCGTATTTTGATGTTATTGAGTGGAACACTCTGTAAACATCTACTAAGTTCGTTTGTTCACAGGTTTGATTCAGTTCTCTTATTTGCTGACTTTTTGTCTAGTTGACCAATTTCTCTATCTCAGAGAGTGTTAAGATCTTGCAGTATAACTGTGTTGTTGCTTATTTGGTTTTTCATGTGTATTAGTATTTGGCTTACATAGCTATATGCTCCTGTATTTGGTTCATATATATTTATGATTGTTAGTACTTCCTTTTGAATTATTCCCCTGACAAGTATGTAGTGACCCTCTTTATCACTTTTGATCATTTTTGGTTTGAAGTTCCTATTGTCTGCCAACAGAATAGCTACCGCTGCATTTCCTGGGTTCCTGTCACATGGAATATTGCTTTCCATCCTTTGACTTTTAGTCTGTGAGTTTCCTTTTGAGTCAGATGTGTTTCTTGTATATAGCATATTGTTGGATCCTGCTTCTTGCTCCATTCTTCCAACTTATTTCTTTTAATAGGTGAATTAAGGCCATTTACATTGATGGATATAACTGATATGTATTGATTCAATTTTGTCATGTTATTTTCCTGGTGTTGGTTTCCTGCTTTTCCCCCTTGTTTAACTACTTTCCCTCTCTGGTGGTTTCTTTCTGTTGTTGTTCTGGTAAAGTTAGTCATTTTTATCTCTCTCTAGTATATCTTTCAGTACTCTTTCTAGGGTAGCTTTGGTGGGCATGAATTTCTTCAGTTGTTCTTTGTCATTGAAGTATCTTATTCATCCTTTAATTTTCAAGGACAGTTTGGCAAGGTACATCAATTTAATTTGAAAGTTGTTTTCTTTCAGAGCTTGAAACACCTCACTCCATGCTCATCTCGATTTGAGGGTTTATGCTGAGAAGTCTGCTGTGATTCTGTTAGGCTTTACTTGATAGGTGAGTGGTATCTTTTCTCTAACAGATTTTAGTTTTCTGTTTTTATGCTGAATTTCTGGGATCTTGATTACTACATGCCTGTGTGTAGATTTATTTTGGTTATGACTTTATGGCATTCTATATTCCTCATTTATCTGTATATCTGATTCTTTTCCCATGTTTGAGGAATTTTCTATTACTTCTACAAATAGCTTTCCTATGTTATTTGCATTGACTCCTGCATCTTCATTTATACATATTAGTCTTACATTGTTTCTCATTGCACTGTTTTGAAGCTGTTGAATCATCATTTCATGCTGTCTTATTATGTTTAAAAGTACTTTCCTTTCATGATGGCTAGCTGTGATCCTGTCCTCAAGGTCTGAAATTCTATCCTCAGCTTCATTCAAATTGTTTCACCAGCTTTCAATAAAGTTTTCTGTTTCTTGGATGTCTCTTTGAATTTGTTTCATGCATTCTACCTCTTTTTTATATTGTTCATTCAAGGTTTCCATCATTTTTCCACTCTCCTGTACTTTTTTATCTATGTCTTCTCTAGCTATGCTGAGCAACTCTTTTATTAATGTTGCCATTTCTTTCTTTTTATGAGAGATTATTTCTAATCTGATTTCCTCTATAGCTTCATGGATTTGTTTCTTTATTTCACTTGCTATCTTTTCAGAAATTTCAGGTGTGTGACTTTTAATGTCCTCTATTTCAGTGTTTCCCTTACTAATTCCTGATGAACTGGATGTTTGGGATTGTATTTTGCTTTTTCATTCTGTCATTTTCACTTTGGGTTAATATTTGGTGTTTTAGTCTCACTAGTCTCCACCATCCATTGTATGTGTCTTAGGGTCCTACTGTGTGGTTGATGTTTGCACAGTTGCTGGATACCACAATGAAGGGGAGGGCCAGTCACTTGAATTCCTCCTGAGGGGCCTGTTTGTTCTTCCTAGGCTGACTAGCCTAGGGGAATTGCTGTAAGCCAACCCTTAGTTTCCATTGTTACTATGGCTTCATGCTGTTCCAGGCCACCAGATCTACCTAGTTATAGTGTGCACCTCAGCTCAGAACCTACTATGCTACTGGGTGTCTTGTAGGCCCTATTGATTTCCTCCGTGTTGGGGGAGGCCTTGTTGGCACCTTCCTCAACACACCTGGTGTTCTCTGTATGGAGGAACGACTCACCCATACTCTTGCTGCTCTTACAAAGGTCCTACACCTGAGGGGGAGTTCTCAGCTGCTCCCATTTACCCACTGAGGTCCTCTATTTGAGGGGACAACTCACCACACTGTTACAAGCCTGCTGGGGTCCTCTTTGAGGGTGATTGATTACTGAGGCTCCCATCAGCCCACCAAGGTTCTACAGGTGGTGGAAGGGGTCGCTGATTGTCCGTGGGCTGCTGTGGACTTTTGGGTAGTGATGAACGGTGACCAATGATCCTGTGGACCTCCTAGGTCCCTGGACCAAGGAGCAGGGGCAGTTGATGATCCTGTCACTGCCCTAGGTCCCTAGAAGTTTTAATCTATGATCACCTGGCTCCATTTCTTCTGAGTCTTTAGTGAGGCAGTAGACCATGGGAAAGAATAAGTGGTGGGACAAAGTTAATCTCTTCATGGTGGCCAGGAAGCAGAGAAAGAAGGAGGGGAAGGTGTCCCAAGATACTTTCCATGGGCCTGTGTCCATAGGTTTATTTTGTTCAACAAGGTTCTACCTACTAGGGGATATAATACCCCCTAATAGTAACACAGGCTGCAAGCTAACTTTTAGAACAAGATTTGAAGGTTAAATTTCAGATCCAAATCATAACATGTTCATAGAGAAAATTCACTCAGCAAAAGAGCAATAAGTACTAGAGGAAGAACTAAAATTCAAGATTGAATTCAGTTAAATTAAGTCCTTTTGAAATCTTGTCTTTCTGAGGAAACTTAAAATTGTGTATTTATTTTCCTCTTCCTACATCTTTATTTTTATTTTCCCTTGGATCAATGACTGCAAGTAATCATTCAAAAACTTGAATGACCTAGGCTAAAGAGAATATTTAACTATATTGTAAAATTAGTGTAACTTTGGAGATTGGTAACTCTCAGTTTCCTTGTACTATGGATATTAAACATTTAAAAAGTGACATTCTAAAGTCTTTAACATAAACTTTATGGGTATACTCTGTCAGCATTGACTTAATTACAAATATTATCATTTTCATGGGTGATTTATCTAATTATTTTCTACCATCCTTCTTTATAAATGAAACTACTGCTTTATTGACTTTATTTCTACTAAGTGTTTTTAACTCTCAGTCATGAAAAAAATATTATAGATTTGCCAAAATTTGCAAATACCATCCAGCAGGGTCACACGTACCCTCCCCTCACTTTGGAGAATTGTATTTTTTTGCATATCAAAATGAGGAAACTAACATCGATAAAGCATGTGTTATTTTGTTACTTGTGAAAACTTCTGTAACCACTACTTCTGCCAAAATACTGACCAATTCTAGAGCACTTACTTTCCTCAATGGCTCTTCAGCAACCCTACTTATGTATTTTTAAAGCTTTTTATATAAATATTGAGAACAACATAAGGCAGTATGATAGTTTTTGCTTCACAAATTGAACACTTTAGGAAATTCAAGAGAAGGAATAAATCCATTACATTTACCCATATTTTTGCCCTTTCTGTTGTTCTTTCATCATGTTCTTTCATGATTTTAAACATAATTTTTTCATTTTATTTCTGTTTTAGGAATTTCCCTTAGATACTCTGTAGGACTGTTGGTAACAAATTCTTAGTATTCTTTCATTTGAGAATATCTTTATTTTCATTTTATTCCTGAAGGACATTTTGTCTGATACAGAATCCTGGAGTGAAAGTTATCCTAATACTTTAAAAATGTATGACTTTCTTCTGGTCTCCACAGTTTCAGATGAGAGGTATCTGTCATTCAAACTGTTTTTCTTCTATAGGTAAAGGGTTTATTTTACTCACTGCTTTCAATAACTTCTGTACTCAGATTTTATAAAACTGTATACATTTCCTGGTCTAGATTTCTTTGTTTTATCTTGTTTCAGGTTTGCATATTTCTTGACTCAATAGGTTTATGTCCATTGCTAAACTTGAAAATATTTGTATCATTACACTTTCAAGTACATTTTTTCTTTACACTTTCTTTTCCAAATTTAATTTTATTAGTACATTTTTGCAATGTGTAATGACTGCATTCATTGTAGAAAATTGATCAGTGTACATAGCACATCTCAGTTTTTTTGACTCTTTTCTCTCTAACCCCTCTTTTATTTTGTCAGCATCAGAGTATTCATTTATTTCATAAGTCCTTATAAAATTAATTAACATTTATACAGATTGACAATCAAACTAATGGACCAAAAAACAAATAAAGCACATAAGAAAATTGTACTGTTAGCCGGGCGTGGTGGCGCACGCCTTTAATCCCAGCACTCGGGAGGCTGAGGTAGGAGGAGCGTTGTGAGTTCGAGGCCGGCCTGGGCTACAACACGAGCGCAAGGCCGGCCTGAGCTACACAGTGCGACCCTGCCTCAAAAAACCAGGGCTGGGAGTTTGGCTCAGTGGCTTAAGCGCCTGCCCTGGCAGGCGCGAGGTTGTGAGTTCAATCCCCAGTACCGCAAAAAAAAAAAAAAAAAAAAAAAAGAAAAGAAAATTGTACTGTTAAGGTATATTTACACACATTGTCCATGTGTGAGTTTAAACTCACCCTTTTACCCATTTTTATGGGACTCTAATGAATTAAACATTAGATTATTTTTCCTGTAGTCCCATGATTCGCTGAAGGTCTGTTTTTGTTTTGTTTTGGCTTGGTTTTGGTTTTGTCTCTTTTTCAATTTATTTTCTCTCTGCTTTCAGATTGGTGAATTTGTACTCTTATTTTCAAGTTCACTTTTTTTTCCTCTGTTATCTCTATTCTGCTTCTGAATTTTTCAAGGTTTTATTTCAAATTCTGTAATATATTTTAATGCTAAAATTTATTATTTGTTCTTGACATCTTTCATTTATTTGTAAAATTTTCCATTTGTTTCAGTTGTTTCAAACATATTTGAAATTGCTCATTAAACATTTTTTGTATGATGATGTCTTCAAAAAACCTCGTCAGATAAAACTAACGTTGCCACCACTTCTCTGGAGGCTGTTTTATCTTCTCATTCAAGATGATATCTTGTGTGATACCTTATTTGACAGAGACAATTTGCTAGATTTGGTTCAATTCAGATTTTATTTTCTGTACATTTTTTCAATCTTTGTAAACTTTCTCTGTTACCACACTGAATGAAAATATGTACTGTCTTGTTTTTTTGTTTTTGTTTTTTGCTTTTTGTGGGGTTTTTGTTTGTTTGTTTTTTGTTGGTACTGGGAATCAAAATCAAACTCAGCATCTCACACTTGCCAAGAAAGATGTTTATGTCACTGAGTTGTATCTTAGTTCTGTCCTCTGTTATTGCTTTTTGGAAGTGACCATCAAGTTCCGGATTCAACCATTTTTGGGAACTGTGATTGGGGCTTCACGTTTCTGGTCCCTTTGTCATCTTATGGTCTTCACTGAAGGGAGAGTAAATATCAGGAGGACTTGGGCTTTGTTATACTGGACAATGGTGAAAGTTCCAGCATTTTAGTAGGTCTCCTCCAGCATTACCCTGGTGGAGGAACACACTGTCACATTTTGGTAGGGGAGAAAGTCCTATATCCCCACTCACCCTTCTCTGATACTTTCCAAGTCCTCAGAGGGCCAGACCTTTGTGTGTGTATGTGTGTGCGTGTGTGTGTGTGTGTGTGTATGTGTGAACTTATATCACACATTATCAAATAGAGTGTCTTTGGATAAATAAACACTAAAGTTAGACTCTACTGATAACGTGATTAAGTTATGATGTATATGCATAAGCTTTTTTTAACAGATATATATGGTGTGTGGTTTACAAGTAAAGTCCTTGCCCTAATTGTAGAAAAAATATATAAAGAATGGCATCATCAGAAAGAGTTCCATTTGAAATCTGAAATGTTTACACTACACAATGTGAAAATTTGTTATATGTTGTTTTACAAGAAATATCAAGGTTTTCTGAATATATATGAGCATTACCATTTTTATTATTTCCTACAGTATTTGTGTGACTAATATTTGTGTGTAGATTAAAAAGACATAAATTTCAAACAGTAATTCATGTTTCATTATTTTATAGTGTATCTAAAGCTCTATAATGCATAGAGAAGAGTTATTCCTCTGTAGTAAGGCAGCTTATCAAGCACAATGTACAAATTGTACAAAGTACATACAAAAGATGTGCAGAAAAAAATCTTCATAAGCAGCTTTACTGATTAAAAAGAAGTATAATCTCTTCCCTTCATTGGATTTACTGTTAGTGCATATGGGAATAAAACCCAATAAAAATGTAGTAAGAGAAAGAGAATTAAAAAGAACACATGGATCAATTATTAACTCTTTTCTGCTGCTTCTAGATAATGTTTATTTTCCGTCTTTAAAAGATAAAAAAAGCACCTACTAAACAGTTATGGATATCTCAGATATGGTTTTCATTTGCAATTTTCAGTTCATTTTCATCTTTTCTTATTTTGTGCCAGTCTTCTCCCTGGTCCTCTAACTGTGCTTCATACTGAATTTTATGTTCACTGCTGATTAGTATTTATAACTTCTATTAAAATCTCAATCCAATTTCATGTTTTTCTTATAAACAATGAAATGACATATGGACAGCAAATATGCTATTTACAGTTATGCTTATTTCTACCTTTGTCTAAAGCTTATTTTAATCTTTAAGTTTGCTGTAGAGAAGCAATCAGAGCTATTACCATGTATTTAGATGTGTATTGTGGCAACAACACAAAAGAAAAAATGAAACTAGTGAAGCCTACACTATCACCACTCTAAGGTATCTATGTGGATCATTATGTATTCCTCACCATAGGTCAGTTGCTTAGCGACCAGAGAAGTAGAGAACTACTAATTGAAAGTATTCTGTATTGCTGGCAATGCTTGCTGCAGGACATTGAACTTAGCAATAGCAGACACTGTGTCAGATAAAAATGTACAGGAGCTGAAGGAAAAAATAGTTGTAGCATGATTTTAGTAAAAATGTTTATTTAATTTATATGTAATAGATTTTGTTTTCAACATTCTTTGCTGTGCTTATCTTGGGACAAATATTACTAAAATCAATCTTTATCTTTAAGAATTGTTGGCAAAATGAGAGCAAGAATCAAAGATCTAGTATTTATTAAAAATAAAATAGGGAACAAAGAAAAGAGACAAGGAGAAAAGGGAGAGGGAGATGCAGCATTAAGTTAGACACAGTTTTCTAGAGGCCTGTGAAAATATCTGTATGGATTTTCTGAATGCTTATGTTTTATAATGAAAACAAAAGAGAAGAGAAGAGAAGAAAAAGAAGAAGAAAGAGGAGGCGATGAAAAATAAAAGCAAACTCAGGGGGGAAGGAAAAGGAAAACCAAAGTAGTGATGCTCTAGTAGAACAACAATAGTATAAAGAAATGCATTGAAAATATCAATATAGCATCCATCTATCCAACACAAGTCTACATTTTAAATGAAATATAGATTATTTTCTCTCTTCTCTCTATGTAATATACAATTTGTGTGTCCATAAGTGAGTGGTTGTTGGATATGGAAATTAGGTAAGAAATGAGAAAACATTATTCAAATGGCTAAAACTAAATTACAAAAGTACCTTAATTTCCTTGCTAGATTATTTGCTACAAGAATTCTGATATAATAGTGCATTTATGGACTTCTACTCTAACAGTGTTTTTTATTCTAAAGGCAGGCACACAAAATATATATATGTGCTTAGGTATGGGAGAGAAAAACAGAGATTTGAATAAATTTTAATAGGAATTCATTGTTAGTAATAGTTGTCTCTTATCCCTGAACATATTATATTAAGTGATGCCTTAAAACCAGCTATCTAAAGCCCTGACAGCCATCCATCTTTTATGGATTACAAGCATTTAAACATTCAATGAATATCTAAATGTTTGAAATCAAAACTGATGAAAATGTAACTGTTAATGTTTAGGTGACATTTCAGATCATGAAGCTTCATTACATACATCAGTTGTATACGGTTATCTATATGAAGACGATGTGCAAATTAAGAGATCTTCTTAGTATAAACTAGATGTATGAGATAGTCCTCTAAAATAAATCCTGAAGATTGCATTGTCAATTACTCATTTCCTGTAAAAGCTGTACTTAGAATATGCTAAAAGTCTTGCTTAGCTCTGTGTATTTTTACTACATTTCTGTAGAATTGTATTATAACTTTCATGTGTTCATGAACACTGCAGTCTGTATTCACTTACAGATGACTTGCATTTTCGACAAAGATTTAAACTTCGTGGAAGACATGAATTAAAAGATTTAGAATGTTGATCAAAATTCACTATTGGTTATAAAGAAACTGTCTTTGCTATAGCATACAAACTGCTTTGATATCCATGAATTATTTTCTGTTCTGGTTTTGAAAATAACACAGGCAGATAGTACTAGATGGTTACAGATTTCTATTGCTGAGTAACAAACTAGTCAAAAACAGCAGTTTGAACCAATTAAGCAACAAACAGTGACCTGCTCCTGGAACTGCAGGCTGTACCAGATGAGGCTAGGTGTAGTCTCTCCTGCAGATAGGGTCTGCCAGATTTGCATATTTCCCTGTATTTACCAGTCACCTCCTCTGAGGCTGGAGGATCCCTATGGGACTAACGGGCTGGCATACCCGAGGGCTGACCTACCCTTCTTCATTCTTCCTGGTCTCTTATTCTTCCTGAACTTTATTATTGCAACCTATCTAATCTCCAAGAAAGCTAACCTAGATGAATTCATATGTGCCTCAGGAAAAAGACAAAGTAAGCAGAAATTGCAAATTCTCCTCAGGCCTAGGATGAGAACTTGATAATGTCACTACTGCTGCATTTGATTGGCTCAAGGAATTCACGAAACATTTATATTCAGGTTGAGAGGGCAATACAAGGACATGAATTCAAGGGGTAGGGTGATTCATGGGGGTCTGTTGGGTAATAATATGTGTGAAGGATAAAATTGTTGGAATACAATTTTTTTCTGTATTCTTGTGTTGGATTCCTCAGAGCATTATAAAAATTAGCACAAGATATAGTGACCTAAAGCAGCAGAAATTTCATTATCTCACTGTTCAAGAGGCCAGAAGAACTGGGTTCGACCTGAGTTTCTTAGAAACTGTGCACGCTAGCAAGGAGTCTCCACTCTCCTCAGCTAACAGACACTTCTGTCCAACCTCTAACTCTGACTCAATGTGGCATTTTTCTGCTGTTTCCCTATACTTTCAATGTTGAGAACACTCATCACTGATTTTAGTCATCATGCTAATCCAAGATAGACGCCCCTTATCTCCTTACCCTAATTACATCTGCAGAGATCTTTATTCCAAATAACATCAAAATCCGAGGTTCTGATCTGACATCTTTAGGACAAACACCATTGTACTCATTATAATTCTCTATCAAAATTTGCAATTTCTCATTATGCTTTTGCCCTTATCTCTACCGCAAAGGACTTGGACTTGGAAATTTATATATATATATATATATATATATATATATATATATATATATATATTGCCAGCATTTCTCAAAAGATATTCCCCACAAAACTTTTTTCAATGTTTTGTTCCTTGAGGAAAGTGTTCTTGGTCACACAATTTTGGAAAGTAATGTTTATAATTAAAACCATCTACAGGATTTAAGCTGTATAATAGCTTATTGATGACAAATTAAACACAGAAAATGATACATTTTTAGAAGATACATGTTTTGCCTACATACATATGAACACCATGAACCCCGTTTTTATTCAAATATCTCTCAAACTGTTACAGAAATAGCGTTAAATACACCAAATTTATTATCTGATGTACGGTACAGACTTAACAATATAAATTTAAAATGTTAAACAATATCAATGCTACACATCACTGAATATTTTAATAATCTCTTTCCTAGCAGTTGAACAAGCTATTTAGACAGCTAAGAATGTCCATTTTGCAATTCTGGAAAACTTTTAATAGTCATTTAGATCTCAGATTAGTTGTTACTAAAAAACAAAACACTTTTCTTAATTTTTCAAGATTTGGTTAGATGTTCTTCCAGTGTTTTTTGTTTTGTTTTGTTTTTGTTTTTTTGATTTTGTTTTTGTTTTTTTACTTCCATGTTTTTAGTGGTAAACACATATGAATTACCTTATTTCTGTACTCCATTTCATTTCCCTCCATAGGGTTGCTAAAGTTTTGAATTATATTCATCTTTAGTTCCTGGGGCAAAACAGGTATTCACTCAATGCTTGTTGAATGAACAGATGACAAAAGTTGGTAATGGATAGAAATTGGTGAACCTAGCTAATAAACATATGTAATCCTGAGAAAACTATTAGCTTTATAAAAGTTTACATGGAAAATATTTTATGCTTTCCAAATTGTATCATATAAAGGCTTTTATTTCACAAAATTTTCATTTATAATCCTAAGGACTTCGCTGTTTGTGTTGTGAATGCTTGGCCCTGAATGATTGGAATGAAATTACTTATATCCAATAGGTTTTAAATTTCTTGATAAAACAGTTAATTTTTTAAAAATGTTTTTGACTCATTCAACCTTAACCATGAATAAATCCATATATATCCAAAAGGATATTATGGTATCTTAAAGAAACAATGCTAAATTTGGCTGGTCAAGCTGGGTGTGGTGGCACACACCTTTAATCCTAGCACTCGGGAGGCTGAGGTAGGAGGAAGGTTGTGAGTTCGAGACTGGCTTGGGCTACAATGCGAGCACAAGGCCGACCTGAGCTGCATAGTGCAACCCTGCCTCAAAAAACTAGGGCTGGGAGTTTGGCTCAGTGGCTTAAACACCTGCCTGCAAGGCACTAACTTGTGAGTTTGATCCCCAGTGTGCAATAAATAAATACATAAATAAACTTGGCTGTTTGAACTATGCATTTAAAGAAGAAAGAGATTAGCTTTTTAATAAGCTCGATGTAAATAAAAAATACCCCATTTTATATCATGTCCTTTCAGGAACAATAGTTCTGCAATTTTCTTTACTTGTGGAGAGCTACCAAAAAAATCAACATTTAGGCAACAAAAAAATAGCTACCCAATTAATTGAGTTAGTTTAGAAAGAAAATACTGAGACAGTGAGCACACCATCTTCCCAGTGAGATATTTATCTCCAGCCTTTTTACCTTTCCTCCTCTGAAGCATATACACTATTTGAGAAACATACTTACTTATATTGTAACTAATTGAATATAACATAATTTAATATTAAAAATTTTATGCCCAGAAAATTTTCATAATGAAAGGACAGAAGTCATATGAGTCACTGTCTGTTAGATACTTGACAACAATATCATTTTCTTTTAATGGTATTCATTAAATTGAATGAATTTTTTAATGTCATTAATTTCAAATAAAAGTGTCATGGAGAAAAAAATAATTTTTGGTGCAAATATTCCTTTCTTTTGTGTATATTCTCCCTGAAATCTAGATTTCAGTTCAATAATATGCATTTCTCTATTCACTGAGTATTATCACCTTGGAAATAAAATGAATATTCATTTTTCAAACTGCCTGTTTTTTTTAACCTGGTTCTTGCATATATTTCTATGCTTCATACACTTCGATACAAATTGAGGTCTAAAATACATATCAAGTTCTTAAAACTGTGCCAAGTGTTATTTCTTATTTCTGCCAAGTAGAAATTAAATTATTACCAATTATTACTAAGTAAATTAAATTATAATTTTGTTTCATTCTCATTTGAAAACTTTTTCTATTTATTCTTCTCTTTATGTGGATATAACAGCAATAGCTAGTGGCAAGTTTTCCTGATTGCCCTTTTGCCTGTTTCAGCCAGGTCTATACTACTGTAATTTCCTAAAGTTTCATAATAAATATATTGTAGGGAAATTATGCAGCTCTCAGGCAATTTAAGGCACTTATCTGCTAGATATTATCTGTATGATTAATATATATGTATTTATCCATTTTTTATTTCTAATTTTCTTCAAACTTACCAAATGTGAAAACTCTATAAATGAAGCCTCAAGAAACACTTCAGTAAGCAAACTTTCATGGGTTACTTCCATTGATGGAGGCATTTTTCCACCTTAGTTTGCTAGCAGAAATCTGACCCAAGAAAGGCAAGCAAGAAAATGAACACATGAGACTCCATGTGCCCTTTATCATAATCAGATGCTACCACATTTATAATTTCAGTAAATGCTAACAGGGGGAAAAAAGTTTACTTTAAAACATACCTATCAGAGAAAAACGCTATAAATCTATATAGCATTTAGCAGCACTGGAACTAGTCCCTTGGTAGATTACATACCTAAACTCTGTTGTAGCTGCAGTATCCTCAGCTTCCTTCCACTTCTGCTAATGCAGTTTACATCTATCATACATTATAAGACAATTAGTAGACCCAGTAGATATGACTTCAAAATATTTTTCTTTCCTAGAAAAGTTTAGAAATCTCTTGACTCCCTGGATGTTCAGTTCAGAAGTCTTTCATGCATTATTTTCCTTTTCCTATTTCTCCTCACATACACTCAAACTATTTTCTTGCCTATTGTGTGCAGTTGGCTGATTTTCTGGGCACAGTGCCCAGTTGGCTTAATGTGTGC
>RJWM01043194.1:0-13923 GCA_004363535.1 Dasyprocta punctata
CCTTTGCACAGGATGAGGATGTTTACAAAGTAAGACCCCTGGCTCCCTGCTGACTCTCTCAGCTAAACTTCTGACCTTCTCAAATTGTAACAATGGCCAGGTAACTACTTATGCTCTACACCCCAGAATGTAGAGCTGCTGAGTTACTTAATTAAGCTGCTAGACTTCTCAAGTTGACACAATGTATAAACTCCAACACAAGGGGACAGGTAAACACATGAAGACACGCAGGACAGAGAAAAACCAGAGCTCACGCAATTTAAGTGTTTATGTTACAAGCACTTTTGCAAGTTTTATATTTTCATTAATCCATTTCAGGTTTCCATTAATCCTTAGGCATCCACAGTAAAATTCCCCTATTTTAGAGATGATAAATTTGAGGGAATTAGAGTTAAAATAACTCCACACCGTGACATAGATCATCAGGGGCAAACCTGGCATTCACACTCAGACATACTCTGATCTTGTTCATCCTATCATTGATCCACAGGTTTGAGGCTGAGATTTTTGGGAAGGAAGGCAGATTTAGAAGGAAGGGCTGGGACTCAGAAGAGGCAAGGGAGAGGCCTATGGCACAAATTTAAGGGTGTTCTTCCACAGTCCTGAGAAAGAGGGCTGCTTTGCACCTCCTTCCTGAGCATCCTCCTGATGTCACCATAGCTGTGATCTCCCAGCACTCAGGATAGACCTGCGCTTTCCAAGTGGACAGGGTGTGGCTCAGAGAAGAGATCCGGCAGGCAGAGAATTTTCAGAAGAAATGATCAACGAGAAATAGGTTCTGGTTATCAAGGCTGAGCGGTAGATTTCCTCAGGGTTTTGAGCACAGGTTAGCTACTACATGGATAGAAATCATGGTTCTGAAACGCAGACGAGGCACGGGAGGAGAGAGTGGCTCCGCTGCACAGGGTCTGGCACCTCAGCTAGGAAGCTTGGAGCTTTGCGGGACTTGGCAGCCTGGCCCTGAAATCAACTGAAGATTGTCAGCTCACCGCGCGTGCTGGTGCTGGCTGCCAGCTGTGGAATTTTCTGGGTCACAGGCCTGAGCACCACACATGGGTTTGTTCCATGCCTTGGTCTCTTTGATGTGCAGTAGAGACTGTGAGGACAAATATGCCAATGGTGAGAAAGAGGCAGGGAAATCTCTACTTGTCTTATAACCCAGGCTTGGAAGTCCCCCAGCACAGTTTTTTAGATACTCTATGGGTTGGAGCAGTCAGAGGTCTCCCGACAGAGGAAATGGACTCTAATTTTGATGGAAAGTGACAAGCTTCTGAAGGGGGCAGAAAAGTTGTGTGGTCATTTTTGGAAAATATAATCTTCTGTGAAGCACAGCATGAAACATGCTTAAAGCAACGGCCAAGTGCACTGGGGGTGTGATTTGCCGTTGGAGATGAACTGCTTTGCCTCAGTGTGATGGTGGATAGAATGTTCATGCTTAGGAAAATAAATTAAAGAGAATGGGACCTAGGTTGTTTATTCAAGAACTACTGTAATTGAGGAAATGTAAACAGGTAGGATAGTAATTAGAAAGAAGTGCAATATTAAGTATGCTGGGTCTCCAAAAGAATGGGAAGCCCCCAACTACTTAGTTAAAAAAAAAACTGTGCTGCAAATGAAAAAGAGAGAAAAGCAAACTGAGATTTTTCTGCATTTCCACTGTAGAGTATTAAATGCTTCATTCACATTTTCTCATTAAATTACACACAGCAAGAAACATTTTCTTTTTCTTTCTTTTTATTTTGGAGAGAATAAATCAAAACAAAATAAAACAGAATAGAGTTAATCAAAATAAAACAATGAACATGGTACATGACTTCAAAAAAAGATAAAAGGAAATCAGTAATGGCTACCATAATGCCTCTTGTTATCTTCAAAATAACTGTCCATACCGTCAGGCATAATAATGTCAAACAAAATAGCACAGAATGAAACCAATGAAAACGAAACAGTGGAAGCAATACAGGAGGTCAAAACAATAGTAAAACAACAGTAGTTACCATACTGTCTCTTGTTATCTTCTTAGTAGTTGTGGACATCATCAGACATAATACAATCAAGCAAATCAAAATAGAATAAAATCACTCAAAACAAAACAATGAAAGCAATACAAGGCTTCAAAACAAGGTAACAGGAAATCAGTAATGGCTACCAAAATGTATTTTGTTATCTTTGAAATAGATGTCCATGCCACCAAATATAATAAAATTAGACAAACTGAAACAGAATAAAACCCAACTAAATAGAACAATGAAAGCAATACGGGATCCAAATAACGATAATAGATTAACAATGGCCACAGTTTTCCCTTTATAGAAATTTCCTCCCCTTTCACTTCCACAATATGTATTGTGTATTTTGAGTCCTAGTAACTCCTTTAGTTTTTTATACTAGGGAGACAACATGATGTTCACCATGTGACTCTGGATCATTTCATCCATGAGCATGATCTCAAGTTGTATCCATTTACCTACAAGAGCCTTGAGGTTATCTTTCTTTACAGCTGAGTAGCTTTCCATTGTATAAAAATGTCATGCCTTTTTTATCCACGCTGCAGCTAATGGACAAGCTACCCCCACTTCTTTCTGGTTCCCTGTGACATACAGCATTGTTCTTTCTCCTTTGACTGTAAGTCTATGAACTCCCTTTTGAGCTAAATGTGTTTCTTGTAAAAAGCATATTGATGGATACTGTCTTCTGATCCATTCTGCCTGTGTTTTAGCAAGAAGCATTTTAAAACTCGTGCTATGCATAGAAAAGTGAAACTTCCCGAGTCTGAAAACTTCACCACTTCAGAAACTAAGCAATATAGCTGTGTGTAAGGCAGGCTCCAAATTCTGTGCTTTTTTTCCCAGCTGTTGTGCCAAGTGCCTGCAAATAACTCTAATCACTGCATCACCGTGACAACAACTTCCTTAAATTTACTTTGCAATAAGATGTGCAGTCCAACTTCTTATTCCTTGAGAAAAACTCTTCCTGATTGCATCTCCTTTGCCTTTCTTTTTTGATTAGTTAGTCAGAGAATACCCTGAAAGCAAAGTTCAGTCATAGAACTCTTTCTGCGAGTCTTTAGAATTGTGTGAGCTTAGTGCATCTCTATTTACAGGGGTAGATGGGTGAAGGCAAGAAAGTGGTGGGACGCAAAGGTATTTAGTGAGTGTTCATGGTACTCAGGCCCAGAGCTGGGTGATGCATACTACACAGATACCCTTTTTCTGAGATTCCTGATACCTGAGGCTTAGACAGATAAAGAGCACTGTTGAAAATGATCCTTCCTGTTGTAGCTCAGCCACTAAAAGTTGCTTGCAAATTCCCCAGCTCTCTGCATGCTCTCTCCTTTGAGAAATGTGCTGCTGACTTATTGTGGCAACTGATCAAATGAAATTTAAAAAGTAAGCTTTTCTATTATCACTTTGGTTGATACTTTACAAGTTTGCATCTTCACTAAGAAATCGCCTTCCATGTATGGGAGCAATTGTTCCCTAAGACTCTTGCATTCCTACTTTTTTAATGTTCGGAGGCACTGAGAGGTCTTTTACTCCGAGTCATTGGGTTGAGAATGTTTGTAATGTGAGCAGTCCAGGGAGATAGAGGTTAGCTCCCTCTAGAGACCGGGACAGATTACATCACAGTCCACTAGAGTGAAGAATGCTTCTCCCTAATGGCAAAAGTTAAACAGGTTTGCTTTCAACTCAGTCAAAGATTGGGGTTTCCTGTGCTGATTCTTCAGGTGTGACACAAACTCCCGTCCTGTTCTGAGCAGTATCTCTCTGGGGCTGTCTGCTCCATCCCATGCAACGGAGGCTGGGGAACACCAAGACCACCATGTATACCACACTTCTGCTGTCATAGTGAATGTCCTTTGTCTGTTCTGGGAGAGACAGTTTGCTCTTAGAACAACAGATTATACCAAGCTACCTTAAAGAATGATATATTGGACCCGTCGAACATTAAGCAGGCAACTTCATTATTTTTTTATTTATCTAGGTATATTAAACTTGTTCAGATTTTTTTATCTGATAGGTGTCTATTATTAAAAAAGAAATTTGGATTTATTGTCACTAAATGAATAGAAATATAGGCTAGGAAGAAACCGTTGTTGAAGTCAGGGGTTATAAGGAGAACAACTGCATACCAGACACAGAATTTGTAATACTGTTTTATGATGGTCACTCAGAGTTGAACACAAGAAAGTGCAGGAAAATCTGTCCACAACCCTAAAACACAGAATATTCAGCCTAAGGCCTGGATCCCACAGCAATGTCCTGCATGAGTCCAGCTAAAGGCCCAAAATGCATGACAATGCCTTCCACAAATCCAACTGGAAATCTAAGAGCCCACAAAAAGGACTCATGCTGGTCTATTTTATGATTCTGTGCTGGGAAGGCAAAGGTCAGCAGTGGAAATAGAAAGTCTATGTCAGCAGGGTGAAGGAGCTGTGCAGTAGGTTGAGGATTCCACACTGGAGCTGAGAAGTCAAGCTCAAAATAAGGAGTGGGGCTGCCCTGAAGAGTACCACAGCCATCCTCAGCGACCGTGAGACACTGAACAGGTGCTTGACAACAACTAAAGTCTATAGTTTAGGCCCTTATCACTTCATTAATATCAGGAAAATGATCACTTAACCCTTGCTATTCGAAGTGCTCCCTCTAGCTCAGAAGAAGCATTACAAACATAATGCAGAAACTGCATTTGGAAAAACATTCAAGGACAAAATTTCAGGCTCCACCCAGATCTACTGAGCCAGAAACTACATTTTAAATGATTCTCAATTGATTTTCATATGGAGAGTAAATCCGAGAATCACTGGAATAACTAGAATGAGTCCATTCTGCCCCTCCCTAACTTCCTTCGTTTTTGCATACAAGGGCATATTTTTAAAAATGTCAGTCATATTGTAGACCTTTCTCACGACTGCACGTTGCCAGATAAATCCCAGGCTCCAGATCTATTATGTTCTATATGAGGTTATTGGATATCTGGTTCTTTCTTCCTCTAATTCCATGCATTCTCTACCCAATACAGTACCCAAAGTTGTGACTGATTGCATTATTACAGTTCTCTCAACCACAAACCACATGTGCAAGTGTGAATGCACACACACACACACACACACACGCACACAAACACAGAATGTCATATCCTATCTTTTGGAGATGTCCAATTAGTTACAGTTGTGTAAACAGTCCCCATCATTGTGTGCTTGCTTGCCATTAGGCAGGATAATCCTGGCATCTGAAATCATGTCTTCTCTTTAGACCCTCGGCTGGGCTTTGGCTCACCTTCTCCATCTCTTCTGCTCTCAGGGGCCTCCCAGTCCTCCCAACTCAGCACACTACTTCCCTGTGCCTGGAGCTGCCTGAGCCTGATCCTCTCCCTGGCAAACTTACCTCATGTGATAACTTTCTATCTCCACATTATTTCTGAAGCCAATATTTTCTCAATTTCTTTGAGCGTTACCACCTATAAATCAAAAGCAATAGTTCTTCTAGAGGGAGCCGATTATTTTAATTTGTTTAATTCTATACTGTTTTCTTATACATGGCTTGCTTATTAATTTGCTTATCTTGTCTAATGACACCACATTCTCAGATAAATCCCAGCTTCCATATCTCTGAGGTTCTAGATAAGATTATCTATGATTTTAATTCTGTTTTTCTCTCACATTAGTCCTTTTCTACCTGCTGCATTTCCCCAACGCATGAGGGATACCATCATTTTAGCATCCTCAGTCTAATACACACACGCACGCACAGCACACACGCACACACAGCACACAGAACCACACGCACAACACACAGACTGAAATGAAACCGTCAGAAGCGTGGGAGTTTTTATGATTCCAGTTATGTTTTTATAAAAAGTTTTGGGTGTGACGGTTATAATTCAGGTGTTCTTATTTATTTGGGTGCTGAGAATTGAATCTTGGGTCTCACTCTGGCTTAGCCTGTGCTGTACAACTCATATGCATCCCTAGCTCAAGAAACATTTTGCTTTGCTTTAGCAGATGTGATCTCACTGTATGGCCCGGGCTGGCCTGAACTCCTGGGCTCTATCAGTTTTCTCACATCAGCCTCTGGAGGAGCTGGGACTGCAGGTCAGACTCATATCAAACTCATTTCATTGATCAGTTTGCTAATAACAGCTGAAAGCCCAGTCCTGCTATTTTCTGTGCAGCTAAGTATTATTTGATTTTGAAGATCCAATAAAACTTTCATCTTTTCCATAAAACAAATGCTTCTTGAATACATTAGCCTTATAAAAATGCTAACATTTAGGAAACACAGAACTCAGGATATTTAGCACAGAACAAATCTGATATGACAATATAATGCTTTAGATCTCTCCATGCATTTATGCATGTATCCTGCATATCCTTCATGTATGCACGCAAGCACTCATGCATGCACGCATTTCTTTTCCTGCTTCTTATATTGATAAGATTTGAGAAAATCATGCTCATGATTTTAACTTTCTGTACCTTCTTAACTGAAGTATCCTGTTTTCTCTTTTCTTTTACTTTTAATTGACAAATTCAAAGTGTGTGTAAGTGTCACATATGTTATATGTGTTTCCTGTGGATTGTAGAATGGCTAAATTGAGCTAATACATATGATCTCCCCAGGATACCAGGTGTCCTTTCTCTCTTCTCTGTGGTCATGACACATTTACTAATTTCATGGCATTTGCCATATTGATGCAGTAATTAACACCTTGGCTGGAAGTCCTTGCAGCTAGGAGGGAATGCTTCATTTTTAATAAATCTAAGAGATGGAATAACATATTTACTGGATAAAAGCATGAATGAGTAAAAGGTAGTCTTTTCTGTTTTTGCAGACTTCCCCTCCTCAGGTAAGACACTCGGTATCTTAAATTTCATGTGTACAACCTCCTTTTATAACATGATTAGGGGGATAAAGCATGTCTAGATTTTCCTGATATAAGTAAGTCCAGCTCATTCATATCTCTAAATAGAATAATGCAACTGTCTCATAGATACATGAGTCAGCTTCTCTGTGTACTGTACCTTCCCCTCCATTCATTACTCCCCCCCTCCTTTTTTTTTTTTTTGTGGCACCGGGGCTTGAACCCATAACCTCGTGCCTGCCAGACAGGCGCTTAAGTCACTGAACCAAACTCCTGGCCCTGGTTTTTTGAGGCAGAGTCGCACTGTGTAGCTCAGGCCGGCCTTGTGCTTGCGTTGTAGCCCAAGCCGGCCTCGAACTCACAACGCTCCTCCTACCTCAGCCTCCTGAGTGCTGGGATTAAAGGCGTGCGCCACCACACCCGGCTTCCTCCTCCTTTTTTGATACAGGGTTTCTCTATGTAATTAAGCGTAGCCTTGAACTCACTATGTAGTCTAACCTAACCTTGAACTCAAGCAATCCTCAATCTTCCTGCCTCAGCCTCTTGAGGCTATGTGTGCCACCACTCCTGGTCCCCCTCTCTCTTTTATAGATATGAACTCTGTTGTTCTTCAAAGGAAAACTTCACTGGATTTCTTGATAGACCCAGAAATTCTTTTTCCATTTTCCCCCATTTTTCTACTTTCAGGCACCATATTTGAACTGGGTTTGTTTGAATCAATGTGTCCTAAAATGAAATAAGTGAGAGAAATTTCAGCAATAGTTGAGTTCAATTCTTTCATCTTCTATATGAGGAAATGAAAACAATGAAGCCAGGGACAGGTAGAGATGTGGTCTACCATCGCAGTCTGATCTTTTTACGCATTGTGCTAGGAGTTTGTACTTTATTTTAATAGCCCATCATCTTAAAACCCTTCCTATGGGGAAATCCTCCATTAAAGAGTCTGAATCTGGGCCAGGGAAATAGCTCAGTGGCACAAGTGACTGCCTGGCAAGCATGATGTCGAGAGTTTGATCCCCAGTACCAAAGGAAAAAGAAAAAACAAGAAGCCAAAGGTAAGTGCCATCTCTTATTAAAGGAGATTTGCCAAAGTTGTCATGAAGAGACAGAATCTGCTCATACTCTGAAGCTAAATATGCTGTATGCTGACCGCCACAGCCTTCCTGGTGCCAGGAAAGCCAAGGTTACGTCACAGATGGATCCACTGTAGATTAACCTGGAAGCTACAGCTGCATCTAAACTGGGCACCCCGGTTTCCCTAGCAGATGAGCGCGCTCCATGGACACCATAGAGCAGCACTTGCAGTATTTCTGGGATTTCTGATGATGAAGGCACTGCTGGGGTGGACAGCGCCCAGTAATGACAGCTCTGTGTCCCCACTGCATGGATCTTGCGGCTCAGTCCTGGTCAATGTAAGACTCTCATTCTCCAGACTTCCTTGAGATCCTAAGAGTGTGTTTGTTCTCTGTTGAAGTCAGAAATCTCCATTTTGCTCCTTGCAGCTTTTTACATGTTTAACCTACTGAATTAGTTGATTAGTAACTGCTGTAGCCTGAAATTATTTTTATTTACTCATTTTGTAATGTCTGCTGTTCCCACAAGAATGTAAGTGGAGTGAGGCAGAGACACCACCAGCCTTGCTTAGTAGGATTTATCAAGTCTATTGTAAAAGTGTCCTGTGTCACAGCAGATGACTGGTACATATGTATGAGTTCTTAACTAAATCTTTTTATTTTTAAAAGCAAAACAGATAAAAGGGTAGAAATAAAACAGAATCTCAAAAAAAAGTAAGAAATAAATTCTAGTTAATGTATTACATATCGTTATCTTAGAAGTAGTTGTTCAAGTTACAAGATCTAGGCACAAAAAATGATCAGACAATTAAACAATGACAACCAAAATGCCCATCAGCTGCAGAATGGATGAAAAAGGTGGTACTTTTATACAATGGAATGTTAGTTATAGAAAGGATGATCTTGAGGCTTTTGTAGGTAAATGGAGGCAACTTGAGACTACTGATTTCATAAGTGAAATAAATCAGACTCACATTTATAACTATTCTATTGCCTCCCTAGTGTAAAAAATAAATCATAATAATAATAAACAGAAAGCGTAATGAGATCCAAAATGTACAATAGACACTGTAATAAGGAAAGGGAAAGAAAGTGCTCAAAATTAAAGAACAGCTGGGATAGGGGAAAGGAGAAATGGAAGAAAATTATTTTCTTGTAGAAGATTTTTCTTGTTAAGTTCAATTTATCCCTTCAAACACTTGTTTTTATTTAAGTGCATGCATTTTATTTCTGTGCTTTTTTTCTATCTTGTCTTCTCTGGCCAAGTTCTTACTGAAGTTATAAGACTCACTTCACTTTCTGTCTTCCAGAATATCACTGAAATTCCTGATGCTTTTTATCCCATTTTGCCTGCTACTTATGTCCTTCCTTTTGCATATTTTCTGTCATTTCCTAAACTTTGGGGAGAGCAGTATATAAATCTGGCAAATCAGTTTATATCTTGAGCAAAAAGTCCAAAAGATTGTAATATATGTATGTGTATATATATATATATATATATATATATACTTAGATTTTACCTTGCTATTTTATTTTATTTTATTTTACTTTATTTATTTTTTGGTGCAGGGAATTGAACTCAGAATCTTGCACTTGCCAGGCAGGTGCTTATGCCACTGAGTTATATCCTCAGTCCCTATATTGCTATTTTAATAGAACATATAGAAATAAGTCTATGAATAATTTTAATCAAAGATAGTCATATAGCAGTTTTCTCTTGATACATTGAGGCAAAAGTTTTGTGTCAATAATTTGTTGGACGATGTTTCATGTCTATATTTCAGTCAGAGAAAAAGAATTTTGAGTGAAATGTAGTTTTCTTAGGGTCATCATCAGATTTTATTTTTAATGCAAAATGTTTATTTGAAAACAATAGAGCAATCATAAAAAAAGATACTCATAAAGCAGGTTTCTCTTGATACATTGAGGCAAAAGTTTTGTGTTAATAATTTGTTGGATAATATTTCACGTCTATATTTTTATCTTAAATAATTTCTTGGAATATAGTAATATGCAAAGTGCTGATGATTGTTACTGTTTTATTGGCTGGTTGTGAAATTGCTGTGTTTTGATTTCTTATTTTCCTTTTGTTTAAAGTTTAAAAAATTAAAAAATAAAAAATAAAAATAAAAATATGTTAAAAATAGAAAAAAAGTAAAATATTCTTTTAAAAAAAATAATAATTTTAATCAAATCTGTAGGAAGATTCTGGCAGTGCTTTCCAGGCCCAGGTGAGTGGGCAGCATTTGGGAGGGATCTGCTCCAAGCTTTTGCTGGAAGCCTGTTCCCTGTTCCAGCTTCTTAAGTAGAAACCTAACCTCCACTTATGCACATTGCTAACTGATTAGCCAATAAATGATAAGTGAATATGCATTAGAAAAAGTGAAAAATAAAGAAGAAAGAAGAAAAAGAATGAGTTAAGGTTTATTTTACTACACAAACATTAAATTCCAGGGCACGTTCAGTCCCGTGCATCATACAGGTGCTGGGGGTGGAATCAGCTTCATCACAGCGTGGCTCAGGCTCTCAGAATTCATTTGCCTTAACTGTCAACATGATGCGAGGGCACTGCACAATCTCTGGATTTCTTTTCAACTTTTCACCAAATCAGTGATGTTTTTCTAGGCTGAGAATCCTTTGTAGCACCTGATACATGTACCATTTAATTCAAGAGTAATTGTTCCTGCCTAGATAAATTGTAATAATTCCACTTTGAAGATCACAGTCCTACAGGAAACCAAATGTCTCTGAATCAAAAGGCCCAAAGACATTTGCTGTAATTGCAACTAACTTCAAATTCCACCCCAGGAAAATATTTGACCATGAGTCATAAAGACTTGTTCTGAGCCATGAATTATATTTAGAGGGAGACGGTAAACACACTTTGCTTTCAAGTTTTATTTCTTCAGCAGACTCATTTTCTCAGGTATTAATGTGAAGAGATGTAAATAGCGCAGGAACTACTTTTGAAACACAAGCTATAAAATTAATGATCTCTGCCAAAGATTCCCTCATTTCTCATCACAATACACAAATTGGATATAAAACAGCCTGGCTGGATGTGTGTGGGGAGAGTTTCAGAACTGGTATTGCTATAACCTTTACTTAGCATAGAGAAAGAAGAAAATAAACAAGTGGTTCTTTAAATTATGTTGATCTCAAAATGACAGGTGTTCATTAAAATACCTGAAAGGCATAACCTGAGACGATTAAACCCATGCCTCCTCGTCAGGTGCATGTATGAAGGTTTAATTTGAGAACCACCCCATTGACAAGGTGAAAGGAAACAAGGTATAAAAGATGTGAGGGTTTGAACCTGTCAGCATGGAGAAGATCGCTCGCTGAGGTGGGGTTTCTGCCTGGGAAGACCCATTTATAATTTACTTCTCCCTTTTGTAAACTGCCAGCTGCATAGAATGAACGGTTGTGGAAGAAATCTGTAGACTCTCTTAGAGACAAAAGTCAGGGACCACAGTCCTTTACACAAAGAAAATATCAAAGACTTTAGAATGTATATTTATTTTTCCTTTCTTCACAAAGTGAAAGGTTAATGTCATTTAGGCAATACTTATATTTCATAAAATGTGTTATATTAAGAAAGACCACACACAAACAAAAACAGTGTAGGTTTTTTTTTTTTTTTTTTTTTTTTTTTGTGGCACCAGGGATTGAACTCACAACCTCGTGCCTGCCAGGGCAGGGGTGTTAGGCACTGAGCCAAACTCCCGGTCATGGTTTTTTGAGGCAGGGTCGCACTATGTAGCTCAGGCCGGCCTTGAGCTCCTATTGTAGTCCAAGGGAACTCACAATGCTCTGCCTACCTCAGCCTCCCGTGTGCTGGGATTAAAGGCGTGCGCCACCATGCCCGGCTCAGTGTAGGTTTTTAATATAAAACATAGTGTAGATATTTCCAGTGGATTGACTTTAGTCACATATGTTCTACAGATGTTTATCATTTATTATCAGAAAGACATGCATAAAATAAATGAGAACATCAGAATTATTTGGGGGATGATTTGGGAAATTATGCATTCCTATGATTTTCCTTGTGGTAATATACATGGTAGACAATAATGTTTAAATGGAATAGACGAATAAACTAACAAATAAATAAATAGTGGAAAATTCCCCCAGAGCAAATCAAACTGAATCCTTATGAAGTGCTTGTTGGGAGACTGGAAAGCTTATCTGGACTTCAACTGAATAATGACATCTAATGTATATTAGTGTGTACATGTCGGCAGACATCGTTGGTAACTGACTTTTTGCAATAGCCTTGTACTTTGATTATATCCGTTTTATACATGTGAATGAAAGAGATTTCATAATCTCAAAGGCCCTCATTTGTTTATTAGAGATCCACTCCCCAGATAATCTTTGTTATTGAAATATGTTTGCATAAACTTTGTCACTTTTTGAAGAAAGGAAAAATAACCCAGTACCAAAAAAAAAAAGAGAGAGAGAGAGAGAGAGAGAGAGAGCAAGATTTGATTCAGAATCCATATTATTCTTAATTCCAGGTTCTGTTCTTACAAGAAATACTAGATGGGACATGTATCAGCCTAGTAGTTGGAGCCAGCCTACGGGGAATCTGAAGGCTGCGTTCAGTGTGGCTGGAGCGAATGTGGACCATGGTTATGGCTTCCAGTCTTACACCAAGTCATTTCTCCCAGCAGAGGTAGGGGAGAGGTGCTCTTTGTGCATGTGTTTGTTTAGATAATGTTGTTGGTAGTGAGAGAAAGGAAGACAAGATTACCTAGTTTACTTTCTACTTCCTGGCTTCTGATCCTTATTTCCCCTCCTCTCTAGTGGGTGATATAAGAAAGACAGTGAAACAGAAGGTCTTAGTTGGCTCTTGCGGCCCTTTTGGTTGTTTTTGGGCATCACTGGTTTCAGGCAGATTCCCAACTGTCTCTGTTCCGTATTAGGAGAGCTGGCCCTCTCTGCCGACATAGCCACCTAGGCTGGACGACTGCCTACGTTTGGCTAATGGAAGACACTGACAGACTGAATAAGGAAGAGAGGCAAGCAAAAGTGTTTCTCTTTCCTTTGTCTCAGGCAAGGTTTGCACTGTGATCCCAGCTCCTGTCACAGACCTACTGAGACGCCTGCCTTCCCATTGCTCCTCGCAGTGGGAACAGGTTGACTTTCTGCTGCTGTGAGCATCAGAGCTCCTTTGCTTTCTTCTCCAGCTTCTCAGGTTCCTGCTTGGTTTTCCAATTCCCTTTGGGTTTTCTGGTAGTGGCTGAGCACTGTCAATACGACTGGAACAGATACACTCCGCTTGGCGGGGTGGTTTCTCAATGGTATTTCTCTGCAAGAGCTCCTTGAGGGATACAGATTCCAATGACTGCTAGATAAGCTCACTTCATGAACTCCCCAAAGCCTGTGTCAACTGGGAGATCATTCCTGCTGAGGTCAACTGTCCAGAAACTTTGTCAAAATGAACCGCTTTCATCCGTGGGGTCCCAAACAGATGCATTGTGAATCATTTCCCTGTGCTCATGACAGTGAGATGTGTTGTTTGCTTTCCAGAAAACCCTATTTGGATTCCTGAGCCAGCTTTTGAAAAACAGAGTTCCTGGAAAGAGTGTGGGTTTTCTCCTCTTGGAACTCTGAGTGTGAGCTCTTGTTGTAGTGGATGATGGGTGAGAACAGAGGAATCAGTTCTGAACACTTCCTGTACCAGTGGTCTAATCTTCTGCTTTGAGATGTTGAGTATCTGTTAATTTGTGTTTAGATACTTGTCTTCTAATTACACACAAACATTAAAAAAAACTGAGAATACCAATAGATACCATTCAAACCAATGCATTGTGATAATTAATTATCTTTTTGTCTTCTTTCTCCACTCCCCAGATAATCTTTGTTACTGAAATATAAGTTTGAACAAATTTTGTCAACTATTCTACATCTGTTGAGATATTTGTCTTTTCCTCTGGTCCTTTATTATATTGGCTTAATGTATCGCATTATTTTCTATTTA
>RJWM01043195.1:0-13955 GCA_004363535.1 Dasyprocta punctata
GGAGCTCCCAAGAGCCAGGGCTGTGTCTCAAGGCTCACTCTCTCCCTTTTGCCTAAGCCAGGACTTGGAGCCCAGTGGGTCCTGAAGGAAGTGTTTGTGGCATAATTCTGTGAATGAATGAAGAAGAAAAAACAGGCCGTGTGGCTGACTCTGGGGCGCCAGTCCAGGGACACCTGAAATTGCTGGATGCTTTTGAGTGCCTGGCCAGGCTGGCAGGAAAGTAAAGAAAAGCTTCAGCAGTCAGAGAGGGCAAGAGATGCAATTCCAGAGAAGAGAGTGAGCTGGCATTGAAGCCAGCGCCTCCCTGGGGCGATCTTGTCACCCCAAAGCCTGGGCTTTAATGTACCACATTAGATAAGCAAGAAGCACAGGCAGGAGGCCAAATTGGCCAATCTGCATGTTGAAAAATCTCCAAACAGGATCTGAGAAAAGCTTACCTGGGCTCTGGTGGGAAGGGAAAAAGGAAAAAAAAAAAAAAAACCAACACAAAAGAAAGAAACAGGAAAAAATGATTTGCCCTCTGTGAGAAACGTAACCAAATGCAGTCCCTTGTGAGTTCAGGAACAGAATCCATTCTACTCACGTGGCCTAAAAATCTACAAGCAGAAAGCGGGCAGTGGCATCCGGCAGGAGTGTACACAGGTTTGTCCCAAGGAGAATCCCCTAAACCCAGGCCCCCAGGAATTCCATAGAGAACAAGTTCCAAGACGCATGCGTGCACAGTGGAAGCCAGCACGTTCTGGACTGGGGATCTTGTCGGGGTTCTTGATGCTCTAAACAAGGAATGGAGCTGGACACCCCAGAGTACCGGCAATATCGGCAATTTATCAGAAAGAGAAAAGACAAGATCCTCTCCACAGGATGGCAACAAGCAATGAGAAAAGCTCACAGACCAAGGGGGCTTGGCGTTGAGGGCTTTAAGCCTTAAGACTTGGGATGGGATTGAAAGTTTGGTCTGAATTAGGACTTTTGCCATGGAGTGGCTTGACTCAACCTCCCTCATTGGGTGGTGGAGTTTTTGATCTTTTATGGCCCTTAAAGGAATTATCATGGTGTCCAAACTGGGTGGGGTGGGGTGCCAAATCTGCATTGTCAATGACATGGTAATTAGGGTTGGGTCAGCCAAGGGTTGCAGAAGACACCCCCCCACTCCCATGTAGGGTGTATTCCCAGGACTTGTGTAGAAGCTAAGTTACCTGGTTACCTTTCCCCATTGTATTTAAAGCTGGGCATCCTGGTCCTGGGCTAATGTTTAACTCAGAAGGTAGATCTGGGTCTAGAAAGCCAGCTCCAAAGAGGGCCCTCCTTTTTTCCCCAGCCGTTTCCTTGGTTACCTGATGCCTCAGATCTAGCCCAGAAAGCAGGCTCCAAGACTCTCCCTTCTTTCTCCAGCCTTTTCCCCAGCTATCTGCTGCATCGAAAACACATCAGAAACAAGCAGCTCTGAGCGAGTCAGCAGACATGACCACCACAAATCTGACCTGCAAAGATGGCAAAGGTTGAATTTTCAGATATAGAATACAAAATACATATGTAAGTATTTTTATCTGTAAAAGTGAGTATCAAACGTATGACAAAGGAAAATGAGATTAAGAAAAACGACCAGGGTGCCTTCAAAAAGGATCAAATAAAATATCTAGAAGGGAAAAGTATAATCATGGAAATGAAAAATTTAACATGAACTAATTAGGATTAGACAGAGGATGAGACACAGCTGAGAAGAGAATTGGTGAACTGGAAAGGAGATAAAAATGCATTTCTTTGGGAGGCAGTGGAGAGAGACAAAGAAATGGAAACTACAAAAGCAAAATCAAGCGAGATGGGAGTAAAATGAGGAGGGCTTGTGTGTGTGTCATCAGAGAGCCAGAAGCAGGCATTAGAATAGGAGACAATCCAGTTCAAAGAGAATATAGCTAAGGTTCCCAGAATCGTTGAAAAGCTCCAACCCTCAAATTCAGAAAGCTCAGTAAACCCGAGAAGGCTAAATAAAAAGAGATTTCCACCCAAACTCACCACGGCCAAACTACTGAGTATCACAGAGAAAGAGAAAATCTTAGAAGTAGCCAGAGATAAAAGAGAGGTTACCTAAAAAGAAATGTCAAATAGACTGATAGTCATGTTCTCAAAGAAGCTCTGAAAGCCAGAAGATGGGAGAATAACACCTTCAAAAAGCCCAGAGAAGATAACTGTCATAGAGAATTCTGTAAGTTCTGAAACTGTTTTTCAAGAATGAGAGAAAAATAAAGATGTTTTCGGACAAACAAAATGTCAGTTTATAACCAGGACCCTCACTAAAGGAAATCGTGAGGAATAAATTTCAGGAAACAGGGAGATGCTCCCAGCTAAAAGGTCAGAGGCGCAAAGGGAGTGAACGAAGAAAGGGTGAACATTTAAGCAAGCATCAACTCTTTAATATGTTTGGGTTACGGCATTAAAACAAAAGAACAAGAAAGAATGAAAGTATAATTGCATACAAGTGGAAGGGATGCGGCCAGGGTGAAAGGGAGTGTAAGGGAGGAGGGTGAAGGCAGAATCGCCCATGACAATGATAAGCTAAATATACATGTTAAATTTTCTAGGGTAATTATAACAGAATAGAACGGCATTTATTATCACTTCTACATTCATATGGAAAAAATAGAATGATAGGGGCCCTGTCAATCAATGCAACTGAAAGAAAAAGAGGAAGGAAGAAAACGAGAGATGGGGGAAATTGGGACCAGAGAGTTAGCAGCAAAGGTCACACAGCAAGCTAGAGGCACGGTGAGGGCTGAGTCCCAGACTCCCTGACTCCAATGCCAGTACCTTCCCTGCCCAAACCAGGCATCTGCCCCAGTCTAATGGGGATTCCGAGAGCAGCAATCAAAACCCTGGCAGGCTTCCCAACTATGGCGGAACCTCAGTGCTCGGGAAGTGTGCACAAAGGTCCATGTGATCACCAGATGCAAAGAGCAATAACCATCCCCTGGACAAATATCAGCACCAGGACCTAAAATATAAGCACTCTCTATGTGCAGTAATCGACTGGATCTCACAATAATTCTAAGAGATGGGGGATGGTGATACGCTCTCTCTGTAGACATGGTCCCCAAGGCATGGGAAGTTCTCCTTCCCACGTCCCCGAGGACACACAGCTGGGAAGTGGCAGGGCTGGCTGGCACTCTCCATGCTGCCTTGGTGCTCCTGGCTGGATATCGGGTTGCCTGCAGGCTCTCGGAAGTAGGCAGTGTTCTGGAATGATCCTAATTACAGCTGGGCCCAGAACAATACATAAAACAGCCATAAAGGCTGTTTTGGGCTGCTTGGGGGAAATTTTGAATATGTTCTCGATATTAGATTATATTGTTGTAGCACTATTTTGTGTCTTGAAAGTGAGCATGGTATTAGGGTTATGTAAGAGGATGTCCTTAGGAGACAGATGCTCATGTAGACACATCCTGACGTTGGTGACTTTCAAATTTTTCCAGGGAAGAAGTACAAAAGGGGCCATGAAGCAAATCTGACAGAGTGAACCCTACATAGAGGCTAAGCGGGTAATTATGACTGTATCAATAGCAAACTACCCACAAACTTAAAATGATACCTATTTACAATCTCCTGCCAGCCCATGGCATTGCTCAGAGCAGGGCTTGCTCAGCGTCTATCAGCTTCTGGGGGGTGGGCTAAACCACCCTAACTTGTGCAACACAGCTCTCCTTCATGGCCTCAACATCCTGGAGCATGATGGCCGGGAGGTTCCCGTGGCAGTGGCGAGGGGTCCAAGAGAGGGAGAGGACAAGGGAATGCAGTGTTTCTAAGCAGTTTCTTGCATCTGACGTGCTGCTATCTCATTGGTCAAAGCAGGTCACATGGCCAAGCCTAGCGTCACCGCCGAGCACTGGAGGACGACGGTCATTAATGCAATCACCTGGCCATGTTGCATTACTATCTTAGTTGAAAGATAAATATGAAATCTTTCAAAATGGAATTAGAACAGTGACACAGAGATAAGATATCACTGCACACCTACTGGAATGGCCAAAACCCATGACACCAGCGCTGGCGAGGATTAGAGCAACAGGAAATTTTCCTCTGCTAGGGGAGAATGCAAAATGGTACAGCTGCCTCGGCAGCCAGGAAGCAATTTCTCATAAAATTAAATATGCTCTTCCCATAGATCCAGCCATCACATGCCTTGGGATTTATCCAAATGAACTGAAAATGTATGACTACACAAAAAGCCGCACATGGTTGTTGATAGCAACTTCGTTCATTATTGTCAAAACTTGAAAGGAACCAAGACATCCTTCAGATGAATGGATACGCTGTGGTACATCCAGACCAAGGAATATTATTCAGCGCTAAAAATAAATCAGCTGGAGTCCTGAAAAGACACTAGAGAACCTTAACTGCATATGACTACATGAAGGAACCCAATCTGAAAAGGCTGCGTGGTTCCAACTGTGAAAAGCCAAACTATGGAGACCCTAAGATAAGAGGTTACCCTGGGGTGGGAGGGGTGCACAGGTAGCGCCTAGAGGATTTTGAAAGCAGTGAAACTGCTCAGCATAATGGTGGACCTGCCTCGCTAGACATTTTATCCAAATCCATAGAGTGAATGACACCCCGAGTGAATCCTGATGTAAACTTTGAACTCTGGGTTCATCTAGTGTCACAAACAGATTACTCTGTGTGGTGACAAGGAGAGTATGGGGAGTCTCAGTGCCTTCTTAATTTTTCTGTGAACCTAAAACTTCTCTTTTTTTAAAAAAAAGTCTTAAAAAGGAAGTTAGAGGGACAAACTCTTTTCTAAAAAGTCAATGCAATCGTATCATTCCTCTATTTCACCACCTCCATGCAAAGACACGTACAAGAGCATTCACTGCAGCTTAACTAGTAGTCAAAGACCCCCAAACCATGATGTCCACTAACCATAGTGAGGAGATATTAGTTGAAATCTATTCCTGTTGTGGAATATTACACAGTCGTGAAGAAGAGTGGTTGGCTACATGCAGCAAATGAATGAGTCTCACTGATGATGATGAGTGAAAGAATGAAAAACTCGAACAAGTGCTCACTGTATGGTCCAACAATGTGAATTAAAGGAGAGAAGGAGGACTGGAGCAGGGACATGAGGGAATGTTCCGGAGCGCTACACATGCTCTATATCTTGGTCTTGGTGGTGGTTACCTGGATGTGTACGTGTGAAAAATTACCAAACTGTATACTTAAAACTTGTTCACTTTATGAGTCAGATCTCAAAATTATAAACACAAGTACACACTCCCAAAATTTGATTCCTCCCTCCCTCCCTTCCTTCCTTTCTTTCTTCTTTCCTTCCTTCCTTCCTTCCTTCCTGCACTGGCAATTAATCCTAGGGCCTTTGCACTGAGCTACATCGCCTTCTAATTTTTTTTTTCTAAGATAGGGTCTTGGTAAGTTGCTGAATTGCCTGGGATGGGGTTAATCTTGCAATCTTCCTGCATCAGCCTCCCTGAGTGCAGGAATTCCAGGCACGTGCCATCACACTTGCCTTAAAGTTGGGTTTCTTGGTACTCCCTGAATAAGATCTAAATCTCTTAAAATTCAATTTAATTCAATTCAATTGGGCCCATGTTTATTCTCTCTCCAACATGTCAGAGATAGCAGGCAAAACATCCTGCTTAGTACCTCTTCCTGCCTGGCACAGATGCTTGATAAACGTGTGCTGATCTGCGTGGGGAGCTTAGGGTCCCCAAGCATTGGACAGCTGATATCCTCGGTCCCTAGGGCTCCTGCCAGGCCTACTTTGGGGACTACATTCTCCTTCTCACTCTTTCCTACCTATTTCTTACCCTTCAGTGTTGCACACTTTACAGCCATTGTCAGACATAATGATTCTTACCCTGGAGAGAAATTGGGTTCCGTTTTATATTTTATGGCCTCAAAAAGGACATTTTTTACCTTCCCACAGTCTGCAGTCAGTAGGAACAGGACAATAAATTTCAGCAAAGGTTCCCACTGAGATGGATGGTCCAGCCAGGGGACCACAGTGTTCCAAGCAGGGAACAAGAGAATAAACAAGTAGTTGTTTCCACTCTGCCACCCCCCACAGGGGCCCCATGCCCCACACACGATTCAGCAGGCTGTGGCTCCAGGGCCCAGGGCTGCCTGCCCAGTTGTTGGGTGGAAGAAGAAAGGACTGAGCTTCCTGCAGTGCCCTTTTCTCAGCTCCCTTCTTCATTCAAAGGCTTCTTGCCCCTGAGACAACACAGGTGCTTCTCAGTTGCCTGCTGTATGTCTGCCTCGTGCTTTACCAAATGTCATTTCCAGCAGCTCTGTGACACAGATGGGCATATCCTTCCATTTGCAGATGAGAGGTCCCGGGCCTATCCATGGAGGTTCAGCTGCCTCAGGGGAGGCTATGCTGGAACCCAACCAGTGCTCCTGACCGTGGCTTCCCTGAAGTTTTCGAGGAACTGGCTAAAGAGACAAAGAGGCCATCTTGGTTACTTTTCTCTCATTGCTGGGACAAAATACCTGATACCCAAAGTTAAGAAAGGAAAGGTTAATTTAGCTCACAGTTTGTGAAGCTTTCATTCCATAATCAGGTGGTCCCAAGGCAGGGTGGCATGGTGAGCAGTTCAAGGCAGTAAAAAATAGCAAAAGCAACAAGAGCAAAAAAGTGAGGAAGCAAGCCTCTTTTCCTCCTTTATATTGTATGCAGGCTACCCGCCCTAGGGCAGGTGTAGCGCTCACACTATCTCTGTGCCTTTCTCTCACACAAGCTGAGGATGTTTACAAAGTGAGGACCCTGGCCCCATGCCGAGTCACTTAGTTAAACTTCTACACTCCTCAAATAGCATGAATCAACCATTATGACACCCTGTAGTATAAACAGCCACCCTAGAGCATGTCCTCTACACCCTAGGATGTAGAACTGCTAGTTACTTAGTTAAGCTTCTAAACTTCTCAAGTTGACACAGTGTATCAACCATTACAGAGGCCTTGGGGCAGGTGGCAGTAGAAATGTCAGAGCCACTGCAGGAAAGGTTGTAGGCCTGAGCCACCTCCTCGTGCCCACTGGAGGTCTGACCTGGAGTTCTCCCCAGCGTTGGTCTCACAGGAAGAGCAGCCACTGCTGTGGTCCCTTTCTGTCTGCTGCTGTGTCACTTGTACAAGCATCGAGGTCCCGGAGAGCTTGCAGCCAGGCAGGAGATCACATAGTAAAGGCAGAAGCAAGACTAGAATTTAAGGGCCCTGACTCGGAACCCAGGATCCTGCTTTCTATCTCACATTCTGCCCCCGACTGTCTTCCAAATATTTCCTGTCATTTCTTTCTAATACACTTGAAAATGTGAGTCTCACTATTGGTTATTTAATAATAAGATCACAGAGTTGTAAAATCTGGCACTCGTGAAATAAACCAGTCACACAATACCAAAGATTGTATGATTTCCATATATATGAAATATCCAGAACAGGAAATCCACGGAGACAGGAAGTAGATTAGTGACTGTGAGGAGCCATGATTTGTCAGGCAGAACGGGAAATTGCTGCGACCCATGGAGCTCCCGAGGTTCTTGGGGTGAAGGACCGCGAGAGGATGAGAAAAATAAAGAAGAGACAAAGCTGGGGTCAGGAGTAGCCCTTACTCTCCTGATGGGAGGAAAGGAACTGCTCAACCAATGCAGCATGTTTATTTATATACCAGGAAGGATGACATCAATTTCAGCCCCTCTGCCTAGCAACCCATTGCTTGGATTGTCTAGAAGCCTGGTATTTTTCTGGGCTATAGCAACTTCTTCATGTGGTTGACCCTGGTGTTCTTTGTTACTTTGGTAGGGTCATGTCTGGGTTGTGCCCTAGGTCAATTTTCAGCTTCAACGGCTCCCAGCAGGGAATGACTCCTACAGAGGAGGTGGGAAAAGCTAAAGCTGCCCACAGTGATGGTTGCACAACTGTGAACATCCTAAAAACGATCAAACTGTGCGTGCTAAGTGGTATGTAAATTGTATCTCAATCAAGCAATTAAAAAAAAATCACCAGACACTCTCAGCCCCTTTCCCTGCCTGTAAACTAGTTATCATGAGGCTGCCCTTGCCACCATAAGAAACAGAATTTGTTACTGTATTTTCACTGATTTATGTTTAGTGGAAATGAAGTAGTTGACTAAACAACACCGCTAAGATGGACAGCAAGAATGAAGGGATAAATAGATCCGTGAGGGGACAGCTGGGGAGACAGCAGAGCTCTCCCATTCATTCACGGCTCACAATTCTGGTGACCTCAAGGTCCAAACAGCATGGTGATGGCATCTTGGGGAGGACCCCAGTTGTGTCACAACATGGCAGAGAAGAAGGAAATGAACGGGTCACATGTGGAAAGGCTCAAGTGCACGGGGTGACCTTGCTTCCTAACAACCTGGACCCTCAAGGACTGATCTGTGCATGAGGCCAGCATTGAACACTTCCACAGGTGATGAACCCAACAGACCCCTCCCCATTAAAGTCCACCCCCTGGACACTGTGACACTGTAACAGACAGTCTGGCACCTGCTCCTTTGGGGGACAAATACATCCAAACCATAGCAGATGCAGCGGGGGTCGCTGATGCGTGTGGTGGGAAAATTTGAACAGAGAAGGCAGGAGTGGGCCATACAGCTACCTAGAGAAAGAGCATCCTGGCAGAGGGCATGACAGGAGCAAAGGCCCTGAGGTAGAATGGTTTGTTGGATTTAAGGGTCAGCTGAGAGCCCGTTGAGGCAGGAGAGGAGGAGGTGGTGGCTCTGCCCGCCCAGGGTAGAGACAGCCACTTGGTACGAAGTTGCTGGAGTCTGTTATCTGTTGAAGGCAGAGCTGGCAGGATTTCTCAGTAGAGGGGCTGCAGCAGGCAGAGCTATCCAAGCAACAAGCCTGAGGGTTTGGGGCTGAGCACTTTGGAAGTGAAGGCGCTGTCTGCTGGGACAGCAGAGGCTGGGGGGACACAAAGGAGCTGAGCCTGGATCTGTTCTGCTTGGGGAGCCGACTGGGGACCTTGGACAGGAAGCCCAGGATGTTGGGGAGCCCACGCCTGGGCAGCAGAGGCATGCTGAGGACAAAATGTGGGGATACCATCTATCCGTCCCCATCAGGAGGAGGTGTCTGGCTATGCTCGGAAGGAAGAGCCAGACGACAACCACATGAGGCTCAGCAAGGGGCCCTCGGTGAAGCTGCTAAGTGATCCCCAGAGGTGGCACTGGGGACAGAGGCCACCAGTGGGCAGACAAACGTGCACAAAGCCCGCTGAGAAGGAGGCGCCATGGCTGGTGGCATCCATATCTCGGCTGTCAGGAGGGAGCTGCATGGCTCTCCCAGGATGCCCAAGAGACCGCTGGCTGCGTCCTGTGCTGGCCTGGAGAAGACGCTGGAATCTTTGGAGCTAGGAGAGGTGGGAAAGTGGGGAGGGACCTGAGGAACGCAGCCGCAGCCCCTGCTCCATCGCAGTCACCCCTGGCTCTGTTCCCCCTCAGCCAGGACCGAGGACCCACCCAGGGTCATCCCAGCACCGCAGGCCCAGGCCACCCTCCCCGGCTTCAAGGCCCTTCACTGCCACACACGCTGTCACCAGTCCTGCTAGGTGCTGGTCACTGCAGGCGCCGGGCACACCCAGGCACCAAAGCAAGTTCCATTCAGCAGGAAGGAAGCACCTAAGGGAACCAACACAATAGAGTAGTAAATGACATGGCGCCTTGGAACACAGCACTGGCTGAGCGGGGGGGGAAAAGAAGGAAGGTGGAGGAGGTAAGGAGGCAGAAGGGAGCTGTGCGGGGTCATCTTCAGCAGTGAAGAGGGACAGGCTGGTGGAGGAGGTGGCATTTGAACAAGATCAGGAGGAGGCAGGGTGAGTTCTGGGCCCGGGGAACCCAGCCCCCTCCCTCTGCTCACCACCGCCCCCCAGATCCTCCTCCTGCCCTAGGAAGTCCCTGCCACTTTCTTTCCCATCTCTCTCTGCCCGAATTCCCTCCCCTGCCTCCTCATCCTGCCCTCCCTGCTGTCTGAGGCCAGAACAAAGAGCCAAGAACAGCAGAGAGGAGGAAGCCCCCACCCAAGGAAGCCTGGGGGTGGGGGGCGGGACCAGAACTGCTCGGAATCCCTGGGGTGGAACCTGTACCCCAGGAGGATCACAGGCCTGTGACGCTTTTAAGAGCAGTAAGAAATATGACCTAGCAGATTAGAGGAGTCGCATAGCTTATTTCCCCTCGCTACTGTGGCCAATTAGAAAAAGGGAAATTAAGTCATGAAGCCTGGGTGGCATCTGGTCAGTGGGGCCAAGAGCAAGTGTTCACCCAGCCCTACACTGCAGGAGTGGACCTGGGGCCCTCCTGACTCTGGAACTTCATGGGGACCTCCGGGCTACCCCCAAGTCCAACTCTCTCTCCAGGACAGGTGACCCCCATGGTGGAGGGGGTGTTAAGAAAAACACATTTACCCAAGCCAGCCTGTCCACTGGGACAGGGCCTGTGGGGTTGGAGGTTCCAGAAGGGACTGCTGGGTTCCGGCCCTGTGAGGCTCTGCCAGGCTCAGCGTGGCACCTGCCCAACACGGCATGGACCCTAGAGCGACAGTGTCCCTCCAATGTTGGCTTCCATGTTCTTCTTCCTAGCCCGAATTGAACTTTCTGCTTTGTGCACGTACACCAACATTCCCCCAATCAGCTGTCAATACGTCATTCTGCCCGACCCTTCAAACTCCACCCGCTGTCAGGCCTAATAAAAGGCCGCAGCTTGTTTGTCTGTCTTGGAGGGATGTTGCACTTTTCTGCAACCTGCCTGCTCCGCAATAAGGGCCTTTTTTCTTTCTTTTTTTTTTTCCCCCTGCTCTTGCTTCTCTACCGCACCAAAGAAAACCTAACAGGGACCAGAAAGAAGGTGTTTTTCATAGACCTTGGTCCTAGACAGGATATGTCACCTTCAGAGTCAGCAGGAGTGACATCTGACGCATAGAATAGGCAGGCACATGGTCGTTAGCGATAGCAGGGGGCAGGTGTCTACTGCACCCGGGCAGCAGGGCTTGGAGGCTGGGTCTAACCCACCATGCTCTGCCCTGCCTGCTCCATGCACCGTGTCGGGAGGAGGAGGGACACTGAGGCTGGTTGCACGAGCACCCTGGTGGCCTAGGAGAGAGGGGCAACCTGTGGCGGGCAGATGGGTACAGCAGGCTCCTCTCTGTCCAGTGCCAGACACACCCTGGCATGTGACTCTGCCAATTCTGCACTCACCACATCTGGTGACCTTACTCCAGGTGTCCTGGAAGGTGGTTGAGCGGGAGTCGGGGTCATCAGATAAGCTGTTCTCTCACTGCAATTAATCACTTGACCAATTTAATTTACATAGCATAGCACTCAAGCAAGCATCAGTCCCTGTGATCTAGTGATTCACACCCACAAACGTTCGTATCTCTCACAAGCAGAAATCCAGACGTACCCCTCAGAGGGCTGGTAAGATCTTCCCATGAAGTCGGCAGGGACCCAGGCTCCTTCTTTTTTTTTTTTTTTTTTTTCCCAGCACCGGGGATTGAACTCACAACCTTGCGTCTGCCAGGGCAGGCGCTTAAGCCACTGAGCCAAACTCCCGGCCCTGGTTTTTTGAGGCAGGGTCGCACTATGTAGCTCAGGCCGGCCTTGCGCTCACGTTGTAGCCCAAACCAGCCTCGAACTCACAACGCTCCGCCTACCTCAGCCTCCTGAGTGCTGGGATTAAAGGCGTGCGCCACCACGCCCAGCTCAGCCTCCTTCTTGTTTCTGCTCCACCATCCTGCAAATCACCTCTTAGTTTGGGATGGTTGCTGGTGTTCCGTCTATCACAACTACAGTCTAGGCAGCAGGAAGAAGGAAGGGAGAGAAGAGAGACAAAAATAAATGGCAATGCTCTTCAGAAAAGATTTTCTACTTGTTCAATATGCCACTTATGTAGACCTTTTAGCAGCCGGAGCTTAGTCGCAATAAGTTCCCTTGAGAACCTTGGGCTCAGGACTGTTCTGGAATACGCGAGCTTGGACGCATGATAGCAGGTCCTGGTCCTGGAGCCATCCGTCGCTGCGGCTCACATCCCCAGCTATATGTGAAAGGGTCAGGCTTTGAGCCCAGCCCGCCTGTCTCTGTGACTTGTGCTCTTCATGGTGACGCCACACTATTTCCCTAAGTCCTGGCTCCAGCTTCACACCTTACCAGCCATGTGACCCTAGCAAAGTCCTCTGAGCCTCAGCTCTTACATCCATAAAGTGTGACAAATAATAGCAGCCACCTCAAGGGGCTGGATGTGGAGTAAGACAGATTATTCATGGAAATAGGTCAAGATTGCGTGTGAAGCAGATCAAGAAATCAAGGCCCTGAATCTGCTTAGCACACGTTAAACTCACAAGAGAGGTGCTGGGCTCCACTACTGCCCTCTGTGTTATCACAGACCCTTCCCGATGGAAGAGTCCATCCTGCAGTAAGCGAGGGGTCCCTGGGGCCCCTGGAAGGATACACCCTACAGAACAGTGAGGGGAACTCTTTCAAAATTCTCATCTCTGAGATGCCCACGGGCCGCTTGCTGCTTCCCCTCAACAAGATACCCAGTGCAGGTCTGGCCGGACTCTGTCCTCATCTCCAGTCTCTTTCCCATCGCTCCCAGCCTCATCACTGTCAGCTGGTCCAGAAAGGAACAGACTGCAGACGGAGGTTGCCCATTGCCATGGAAACCAGGGCTGGAACCCAGTACCCTGCAGCTCCTGGGATGGAGAATGTGCTGCCTCTCAGTCCTAAGTCCCCAGATACCCTGCCCAGCATATGCACATACATGTACACACACACACACACACACACACACACTCACACACATGCACATACTCCCAACTATCAGCCAGCTAACTTATGGGGACCAGTTAGTGAAAAGCTAGTTCTCTGGCCAGAGACACGTGTCCTGCAGTCAAGGACAGCAAAGGAAAGGTTTGATCCAAAGGGGCCAGGATAGGACACTGAGGATGGTCCTTGACTGTCACACTCATGAAGCCACCCACTCCGGCCAGCACATAGCCATGCATAAAAACCACATCCCAGCAGTAGCTCCGGTCTTCCAGGAGACAAATGAGTTTTGCAACTCCCAGGGCAAGAAAGTGACCCAGGCAAGTTCTTCAGCAGATGCAGTGAAGATGACTTATTCATTACAGAAAGAGAAAAAAAAGATAACTTTTTGAGGGAGAAACCTAGCACGCAGTGTGCCCTAACTACCTGATCAAATGTAAGGTCACCAAAAATAAGACAAACTGACACTGCATGCCTCCTTAGGTAATGCAATAACAAAGTCATAGCACCCCCGACTTGGCATTCTCACTAGAAATTTGAACTGAATGGAACCACAGGAAACAATCAGATGTATTCAGGTTGTGGGGCATTTTACAAGATGCCTGATAGGGACTCTTCAAAGTGTCAATTACAAGAAAGACCAAAAGACAAGATTAAAGGAGACTAAAGGACCGCGATAATTAAATGCGATGCTCACAAGCCGTAAGTGGATCCTGAATGGGGATAAAACAGCTATAACAGACATTTCTGGAACAATTGGGGAAATCTGAATATGAGCGGCACAACAGATAACATTATCAGATCCGTGTTAAAGTCCTTGAGTCTGATAATTACTTCTTTGTGCTTATGTGGGAGACGGTCCTTCTGCCTAGGGATACGTGCTGATGATTTGGGAGCCCAGAGTCTGATATTTGCAACCTACTTTCAAATGATCAGAAGGAAAAAGAGAAAGGGAGAAACTGAAAGGGACCCATGCTAACAGTGGGTAAATCTGTGTGAAGGACAGACAGACATTCAAGGGACTGTGCTTTCAACTTTTCTATAGGTTTGAAATGTTCAAAATCTCAAACACTTAGAAGAAAAGATTCTTCAAAGAGGAGTCAAACGATTCCAGGTCTTTCCCAATATTTCAGGGCATTTCTGCAGCAAGAGTTGGGGGAAGGGTCTCTTCT
>RJWM01043196.1:0-13934 GCA_004363535.1 Dasyprocta punctata
ATAGAAAATTTGTACCTGTACATGATATATCCTGCTTCTTAATTTTTTCCATTCTTCTCCTCCCCTTCAGTTATAATTTCATTGGTTAGCTGAATAATGTGTCTTATGGTTCTAATATTAGTGGTTCTAATGTTAATTGTGAAAGTGGGATAGAAATGAAGTCTATGCTCTTCAGGGTGTAATCTATTATCCTCACTTATCCCAAAAGTGTCCTTAAATACGATCTCCTACAGAAGAGATGCTTCAACTAGCTGGCCAAGTAAAGACTTTATTTTTAAAGTTTATTTCCTTCACTTGCAAAATAGTTGATACACTTCTATTAAGAAGATACGTACCAAATAACCAATCGCTGATACGACAAAGGTATAACCCATATGCCACAGAAGTTGTGAAAAAAAATAAATAATGATCACACCTTCCAACAACACATTGAATTTAAATAAAACACAGTTTTTAATTTGCTGTTTATTCAGCACCACGGTTTGTATCTGGATGTTCTCCCAAAGCCCTGTGTACCCAGAGGCAGGCTTGCTAAGGTGAATGGATTATGTGGCACTGCGGGTGTCTTGCATTTGGGAGTTGAGGCTTGGTCAGAAAGGGCCCCGCACTGTGAGTGTCATCTGGAAGGTGTATCTGCCTCCCTGCCTCTTTTCTCTTTCTCTCTTCCTGTCTTTAATAAAGTGATCTCCTTTCCTGCACCTAACCCCTTCCACCATGCAGCTGACTATGCAAAGACTGAGGCATAACACAAGGGCCGGAATGCACAACACGACATTTACATTGTGAGTCTTGGCTATTTTGTCACGGGGACAAGGAAAGTGACAATCTTGTTGCATTTAGTCTCCACACTGTCACTGTTGTATCTAGCAAGAGAAAAATGCTCCATCACGCCGACTGTTCTCTCTTTGTATTGAAGCTTGGACCCTGAAGTGGGCCCTTAAGGACAACGTGTGATCACCATTAAGTCCTGACCTCAAGTACTTTCACACTTACGTTCTGAGACAAACAATTCACATCTTCTCACTTGTCAAACTTCAGCAATTTCTCCCTATCTTTATACCTTCAGATGATCACTTTTCTTTCCTTCATTCAAAAAAGAATAAGCAGCCAGCAGATAAAACTTTCAAGAATCTGCCCTCCACGTTTGCTGGTACACATGCACTCACTCACTCTGCTTCCTGCCTGAAGTCATTTCCAGGGCAGATTTTAAACTTTTTTCTAAAGCAGTGTGATTTTGAACAAATTCTTATCTTCCTCTTCTACTCAAAGACAAGGGACCAGGAATTCTAGCTTTTTCTTTCTTATTTTTTATTTTAAAGAGAAAAAACAATAAAAAAAAGTGATGCAAAATTTCAAAACCATTGTGCAAGAGAGTAACAATGGTTAGTACAATGTATATTCTCATCTTCAAAGTAGTTGCTCATATTGCAAGATATAGACATGAAAAATTGTTCAAACAATATAGATACAAGCCTTTCTTTTCAATGAACTTATATAAATTAGTAATGTGCTTATCTTCTATATATTTATTATTTCCCTTTTCCCTTCCTTCTTTTTCCTTTTCTCTCACCACAGTTTCTCTTTCCTTTTGAACAGTTTCTTCCCATTTCACATTATCTATTGTACATTTTGGAGTTCACTTACTTTTTCAGCTTCTCACACTAGAGAAACAATACGAACTTTACACATGCAAGTCTGATTTTTTTGCTTACCAGTATGGTCTCAAGTTCCATCCATTTACTTATAAAATTCTCATGTTTATCTTTCTTTACAGCTGGATAGTACTCCATTGTACAAAAATGACACAACTTTTTTGTTCATTCCTCAGTTCATGGGCATTTGGGTTGTTTCCAAGATTTGGCTATTACAAATTGTGCTGCTATAAACATGGGTGCATATATATCGCTGTGGTATTTTTTTAATTCTACTGGGAAAATACCCAGAAGGGGAATGGCTAGGTCTAATTCTAGCTTTTTGAAGAATCTCTACACTGATTTCCACAGTGGTTGCACCAGTCTACATTCCCACCAACAGTGAAGAAGAGTTCCTCTTTCCCCATAGTCCCTCCAGCATATGTTTTTGGTTGATTTCTTGATGATAGCCATTCTTTCTGAAGTGAGATGGAATCATAGTGTTGGTTCAATTTGCATCTCTCAAATGACCAATGATTTTGAACATTTTTTCATGTATTTGTTTGATATTTATATTTCTTTCTCTGAGAAGTGTGCATTCATCTCAGATGTTCATTTTTGGACTGGGTCTTTGAATTTGGGGGGGTCTGATTTTTTCAATTCTTTATATGCTCTAGATAGAAATTTTTTTCTGATGGACAGTCGTCTAACTTTTTTTCCCACTCTGTGGGTTGTCTTTTAACTCAATTGGTGATTTCTTTTGATGTGCAAAAGCTTTTAAATAAGATGAGATCCCAGTTGTTGATTCTTTGAAATATTTCTCAGGCAGTTTGAGTTTTGCTCATGAAGTCCTTGCTTACACATATGTCTTCAAGATTTCTACCTAGTTTCTCTTCCAGTACATTTAGTGTTTTTGTTTTAATATTTAGACCTTTGACCCATTTTTACTTCAGTTTACTGCATGGTTCTGGTTTTAGTCTTCATCATATTGAGAGACAGTTTTTCCAACACCATTTACTAAAGAGGCTATCTTTCTTCTAGTGAACATGCTTGGCTACTTTGTCAAGGATAAGGTAGCTGAGTGTGTCTGTCGTTGTGTCTGCATCTTCTAATCTGTTCCACTGATCCTCTTTTTCTGTTGCCAGCACCATGCTGGTTTATCACAGTAGCTTTGTAGTAAAACTTCAAATCAGAGATTGTAATGCCTCCTGCCTTGCCTTTGTTGCCCAGAATTGCTTTTGTTATTTTAGGTTCCAAATGAATTTTAGGAAGGTTTTCTCTAGTTCTGTGAGGCATGCTAGTGGTATTTTGATTGGGACTGCATTAATTCTGTATAACAATTTTGGGAGTATGGACATTTTCACTAATGTTGGTTCTTTTTAACCAGGACCAAGGGATATCTTTACATCTTCTGATATCCTCTTTAATCTCCTTTTACAGAGTATTATAATTTTCAATGTATAGATCTTTTACCTCCTTTATCAGATTGATTCCTAAGTGTTTCATTTTTTGGATCCTATTGTGAAGAGTATGGTTTCCCTAATTTCTCTCAGTGAGTTTGTTGTTCATGTACAGAAATGCTATTGATTTTTGAGTGTTGACTGTACATCCAGGTATGCTACTGAATTTGTTTACTAAATGTGGAAGACTTTTGGTGGAATTTTTGGAGTTCTTTATGTAGACTATCTTGTTGTCTGCAAATAATGTTAATTTAATTTCTTACTTTCTTATCCATATTCCTTTTATTTTTCTCTCTTCTCTAATTGCTCTGACTAACATTTCCAGAACTATATTGAGTAGGAGTGGTGATAGCAGACATCCTTATCTTGTTCCTGATTTTAGATTAAAAGCTTTAAGTTTTCGTCCACTTAGTATGATGTAGGCTGTTGGTTTGTTACAGATGAATTTTATCAAACTGAGGTAAAGCTAATCTATTCCAGTTTTCTGCAGGTTTTTTTTTTATCATGAATGAGTGTTGGGCTTTATCAAAAGCCTTTTCTGCATCTATTGAGAAGATCATATGATTTTAGTCTTTGGCTCTATACATATGATATATTACATTTATTGATTCACATATGTTAGACCAGTCATGCATTCCTGGGATGAATTCCACTTGGTCACAGTGTATAATAACTTGATGATTTGCTGCATTCTGTTCACTAGTATCTTTTTGAGGATTTTTGCATCTATGTTTATTAGGGGTATTGGATTGTACTTCTGTTTTTTGTTTCCATCTTTCTCTGGTTTATCAGGGTAATACTTGCCTTCAGAAATAAGTTAGAGAGGATAGCTTCACTTTCAATGTCATTAAAGAGTTGAAGTATTGGCATTAAATCTATAAATTTCTTGTAGAATGTAGCAGTGAATCTGTCAAGATCTGGGCTTTCTTGTTGGTAAGTTTCTAATTACATTTTCAAACTCATTAATTGATAGTGGTTTATGAGAACTTCTTGACTTAGTTTGGTAATTCATAGATATCTAGGAATCTATCCATTTCTTCTGCATTTTCCATCCTATGAGAGTAAAGATTTTCCAAGTTGGTACTGATGATCTGAATTTCAACAGGATCTGTAGTGATTTCATCCTTGTTATTCCTCAATATATGAATATGAGACTTTTCTTTCCTTTATTGATAAGGTTTTATCAATTTTATTTATTCATTTAAGTCTAAGAGTTTATCAATTTTATTTATTCATTTAAAGAATCATCTCATCAATTCATTAATTCTTTGTATTATTTTCTTACTCTCCATTGAGTTAATTTCTGCTCTGATATTCATAATTACCTCCCTTGTATGGGCTTCGGGCTTCTCTTACTCATCTTTTTCTAGAAGTTTGAAGTGAAACATTAGGTTGTTTATTTGCACTTGGTCTGTTTTCCTGAGGTGAGAATTCACTGCTATAAATTTCCTTCTTAGGATGGCTTTCATTTGTTGAATTCTCTAAATTCTGGTACATGGTAGCTCCATTCTCATTTAGTTGTAGATATTGTTTAATTTTCTTCCTTAATTTCATCTGTGACCCATTGGTTATTTAGGAGGGTGTTACTTAATTTCCATGTACTTATGGAGTTTTTGAAGTTTCTTTTGCCATTAATATTGAATTTAATTGCTCTATGGTAAAATAATATGCATTGGATAATTTCAGCTCCTCTGCATTTACTTAAGCATGTTCTGTGGGCTACTATATGGTCTAATTCAGAGAATGTCCCATCCGCAGCTGAGAAGAATGTGTATTCTGATGTGGTTGGATGGAACACTCTGGAAACATCTACTAAGTCCATTTGTTCACACGTTTGGTTAAGCTCTCATATTTCTTTGCTGATTTGTTTGTCCAGTCGATTTACTCCTTGTGACAAGGGAATATTAAATTCTCCCATTACAAATGTGTTATCTGGTATTTGATATTTCATGTCTGTTAATAATTGTCTTGTATAGTTTTGTGCTCCTGTATTTGGTACATACGTATTTATCATTGTTATTTCTTCTTTTTGAAGTTTTCCCCTAAAAGTATATAGGGACCTTCTTTATCTTTTTTGATCATTCTTGGTTTGAAATTCACATTGTCTGCAAACAGACTAGCTACCTCTTGTTCTTTTTTCTGGGTTTCTGTTTTATGGAATATTGTTTTCCATCCTTTGACTTTCACTGTGTAAATATCTTGCATTAAATGTGTTTCTTGCATGCAGCATATTGGTAGTTCTTGTTTTTTGAACCATTCTTCTAGTCTGTCTGTTTTAGTGAGCTAAGGCCATTTACATTGATGGTTATAACTGTTGTGTATTGGCTTATCTTTGTCATGTTATTTTCCTCCCATTGGTTCCCCTCTTTTTCTGTTGGCTTAATTGCTTACTCTGCCTGGTGGTTTCTTTGTGTTGTTGTTCCTGGAATTGTAACCATTTTTTATCTCTGTCTAGAATATCTTTCAGTACTCTTTGTAGAGTTGGTTTAGTTGCCATGAATTTCTTTAATTGTTCTATCCCATGCAAGTGTCTTATTTCTCCATTAATTTTAAAAATTAGCTTTGTAGGGTACACCAATCTGGGTTGGCAGCTGCTTTCTTTCAAGACTTAAAATATTTCACTCCTTGTTCTTTTTGACTTGAGGGTTTGTGTTGAGTAGTCTGTTGTGATTCTTACTGGTTTTCCTTTATAGGTGATCTGTTTGTTTTCTCGAACAGATTTTAATATTATATTCTTGTGCTGAATTTCTGGAATGTTGATTATTATATGTCTTGGTGTAGTTTTATTTTGGTTATGGCTGTTTGGAGTTCTATATGCTTTATTTATTTGTATGTCAAATTCTTTATCCATGCTTGGGAAATTTGCTGACCTTATTTCTGTGAAGAGTTATTTTATGGCATTTGTGTTGTCTTCAACTTTCTCACTGACCCCACTCAAACTTATGCTGCTCTTCTTTGCTTCATCTTGCAGCTGTTGGGTTGATTTATCATAGTCTCTTGCTGTTTGTAAGGTTTTTTTTCATGATCAAATCTGCAATTCTGTTTTAAAGATCTGAAATTCTATCTTCTTGCCCATTCAATTTGTTGCACATACTTTCAGTGGAGGCTTTAACTGCTTTTATTTCTGTTTGGATCTATTTCATTGATTTCATTTCTTTCCTATGTTGAGCAGTTTTTGTTTTCATCATTTTTGTAAGCTTATGTATCTTTTATCGTGTCTTCTATAATATCTTTGATTTTAAGCACCATTTCTTTTTTACCTGAGATTTTATTTTCTCTGTAGCTTTTTCCACTTGTTTTTTCACTTCTGTTGCTATCATTTCAGAAAGTTAGTGTGTGATTTCCAATTTCATGTATCTCATTGTGATCCAGGCTTGTCCTGAGCAGGGTGTCTGGGGTTGCATTTTGTTTCTGTTTCTTGTCATTTTCTATTTTCTATCTTTTATATTATTTTGTTTTCTATGTTGATGGGCGCTGATTTCTTAGTATAGAGAGTTTTATCACTACTATTGAGGCTTCCCTAGGAGATAACTGTTCTTCAGGGATGTCCTATAAGTGTAAATGGTTCTTTATAGCTATCCTGAGAGCCTATGTTCCCAATTTGTAAAGGATGCAAAGTAACTGTTTTACTCAGTACCCAATCCTTTAATTCTGGGTTGTAGTGATAAGCATGACACCATATAACCACAGTGTTATCATACAGGGGAGAAAAACTGATTCTAACATGTATGATATCCTTGCTAAAGTAGTACAGTTAATAATAACAGTTGTTTAAGGTACAGCTTAACTACTAACAAACTATGGTATCAATTAACCTGCTATCTCTGACAACAAGAGTAAATTCTGAAGTTCTATAACAATAGCAAATTTATACCATGTACTGTGTGCTGTGATTTTCCCTTTAGTGGTGATGTCACCGTTCTTTGGAGGCTGAGGGTTAAGATGGGTGGGAAAGAGGATAAAGTGATGAATGAGACCAAACACAGTAGAGTCAAGGCTGGGGGTCAAAGGATGATCACCCAAGTTTTGGGAAACTGTAGGACACAGGAGGGAAAGAACTCAATAGAGTATAAAGGAGTAATCAGAAAGCCAAGAGACAATGTTAACTCACTTGAGAGTTTAAATTAAAGAAGTAGTTGAGGAAAGTAAGTTCAATAGAAGAAAATAAAAAAGAAATGTAAGAAACTAAATAATGAAACAAGAAGGAAGAAAGCAAAGGAGAACAAAAAATGAAAGAAAAGAAAGAAAAATAAACCAAAGAAAGAGAGGAGGGGAAGAAAAAAAAACTTCCAAAGAACCACACACACACATACACACACTCACAAAGACATCCAACCAATAAGGAAAAAGATAGCCAATCAGAAAAGGAAAAATGAAAGTAAAATACCTCTGATTACAGTTCTGTGATAGTATCCACGTTACATCCCACAAATGTGCTGGGTATGGAGCTGATCTTGACCTCTGGATATGGAGGTTGGGACTGGTCTTCTGTTGGTGGAGTTCTCCAGGGCCCAAATGCTGGCTTCTCAGTGCTGCTTCAGAAGCTTCCATGTCTCTGGTTCTCTGACTACTCTGCCCTCCAAGGCGTGTGTGTGTCTGCATACCCTGCTATCTGTCCTGAGTCCTGGGGGTTCTGGTCAGTCTGTCCTCCAAAGGCATGTGTGTGCCTGTGCCTCTCTTTATTCTATAACATAAATTGTTCAGCATTTGCTTAATATGCTCTTATTTCTTACAGCTGAATGCAGGTTTTTCTTTGTATTTTGCATCTTTTTTTCCTATGAAACTCCTATGAGAACCTTGTTTTAGTTTGTCCAGTTCCTCTCCCATGTTCTCCACTGAACTCACACAAGGCTAGAGTCCCCCATCTTAACACTGCCACCAAACTCTTATTTTTATCAGAACTCCCTGATTCCAAACACAAATCAGTTCCAAGTCATTGGCCTATTTGACTTGCTAGCAATCAACACAGTGATTATTCTTTCTTCTTTGATGTCTTTCTTTCACATGGTCACAGTCTCTTGATTTCCCCATGCCTGACTGTTAACTCTTCTGTCTCCTGATTCTTTATTATGAGGCCTGTAATTTGGGTGATCCAAACTTGTTCTTTGATCACCTTCCTATACACCCTTTCTTATGATCTCATATAATTCCAGTGGGTTGATTAGCATCTTCATGCTTACAATTCTCACTGTGTACTTCTGTTTAAATATCTCTCCTACACTTGTGACCTTATATAGCCATGTAAATGTCTAATAGACAAATCCAGTATATGTGAAAATCTGATCTCCTCCAAACATGTTCTACCTCCATCACAGCACTGATGGCTGTGTTATGATCAGGAGCTCTAACCTTGTGTGAGTTCAGTGGAGAACAATGAAGAGAAATTGAACAAAAAAATACGATTTTGTCATTCAGGCCAAAGCCAGATTTAATTCATGTTCAAATTCTTTCAGTATCAGTTTGAACTGTACAGAGTGAAACTACGTGTGGTCCTACAGTACTGGTCAGAGCAATCATCTTTTCCTATCATTGCTCTAGTTGCTTACACTTTGGAATATTCTTCCTGCAGGCAGTTCATATAATTAATGCTTTTTTTTCTTGGCATTGGGAATTGAACTCAGGACTTTGCGCTTACTACTAATACTTTTTCTCCAAGTTTTCGCTCAAATTTCATCAAAGAAACACATTTAGTATCTGAAACAGCAATCCTTTATCTAAATACGCCAGTCTTCTTCACCCTGCTCTAATTCTTTTTTCTTATTTTCATTTCTCATCAACTTCTAATTCATTGTGTAATTTAATTATTGAATTTTTAATGCCTGCTCTTGCTTATCATTTCAGAGATCATAGATCATTTTTGGTTACTTCATTGATGCATCAGTACTTCTTAGATCCATAACTAGCTCACATCCAATACAAAAATTTTTGAAGAAATGTCATTTTTAATAGCAGGAATTTTAAAATATGTACATTAGTACCCTTTTGAAAAAGTTCTAAAGAATAGATAATAGTTGAAAAGTTAGGTGCTTTGAAAATTCGATAATTTTCAATCCTTAGTTTTAAACCTAATTTTTCAATAACCCAATTGATTCAGTTCTTCAAACACTTTATTAAACATTTATTATTATGATAGAAGAAACTAATGTCAAGGAATTCATAGGATGATACACTGCATTTTGTCCTACAGCAGTTAAGCATAGTGAGTTATATGAGCAAAGACAATCTCTTCCAGAGTCTTCTCCAGCTGTTCAGGCCATCTAGTTTCCTATCTTCTACCTGAAGGAAACCTGGTCACTCACACTTTGGAGACATTCAATGAGAGCATCCCTAGTTTTAAGAGAGGAGAAATTGTACAGGGTAAATCTGACCCACAATAATGAAATTGGAGATAATATGTAAAAGTATATATCTCCCAGAAAGTATCCCTGAAGATGTTTGTCTTATGACAGTGAATGAGCTGTGGGGAAAGACTAGCTGACATCTGCGAGTTTATCCAAAACAACTGACAGGTCCCTCTTCCATCACTCAATATCCCTGGTAATAAACAGTGAGTTTTCAACTAGGTTTTTGTGTTTTATTTTTGTATAGATATAGGAAGCCAACTTCTTACAGACATTTGAGAATAATCACTTATAGGAAAGGTAGAAATTGGAAGAAAGAATGAGAAAAAGGAGAGATGATTTTTTTCAAAGAAACTTAGAGAATAGTGTGTGGAGCCTGGAACAATTTCATGAGGTAGTGGCTCCCTCATGTTCATGAAGACAGGGAAGAGAGGAAAGACATCCATGACTTAGTATAAATATGCTAATCACATGTTCAGTACAATAGTGAATCATGGGGCACACGTGGAACTTTAGCAGTTGAAGTCACAAAGTGATATTTAAATCGTAAGAATTTGGATCAGGTGTACTGGTGCATGCCTGTAATCCCAGAACTTGGTAGATTGAGGCAGGAGGGTGGCAGTGAGTTCAAGGCCAGCCTAGGCTACATAGTGAGATCCTGTCTCAAAAGAAAATTGTTGGTGGGCGTGGTAGTGCACGCCTTTAATACCAGCATTCGGGAGGCTTAGGTAGGTAGAGTGTTGTGACTTCAAGGCCGGTTTAGGCTATAGCATGAATGCAAGGCCGGCCTGAGCTACATAGTGCAACCTTGCCTCAAAAAACTAGGGCTGGGAGTTTGGCTCAGCGGCTTATGCACCTGCCTGACAGGAATGAGGTTGTGAGTTTGATCCCTGGTGCCACAAAAAAAGAAAGAAAAAAGAAAAAGAAAAATTAACTATAAAGTTGTAAACTTCTAAGTTTTTTATTAAATACACTATTTAAGATAGAGTGAATAAAATTAGGGAGTCAGAACTTAGATTTTATCAAATGGGATTGAGTAGTTCTATCTGAAAAAACGAGAAAACTCACGAATCATCTTATTGCATTACACATGGAGGGGGAACAAAGATCCAGCAGGCCCAAGACAAGAGATGGAGAAACCCCGGTGAAGGAGCTGAGTTTAACAGCTGAGTTTAATAGTTCCTACCATTTACTACTTCTAGGTGTGGACAGAAATCTAAGAAGTGAGATCTTGAACAAATATGAGTTCTTTTCCTAAGAAACAGAAAAACCAAAGCAGAATTCACTAAGACTTGGAAAGGGACCTTAACTCCTGGGTTTTACCTCAGCAGAATGACTGAATTCAAGGTATGTGCAGAGTGGATGACTTAAAACCTAAAAGATGCTGGGCATAGTAATGCAGGCCTATAATTTCCACATTCTAGGAACACGATGCAGAGAGAGTGCCAGTATCAAGCAATGCTGGGAAGCTCAATGATTTAGTGAGTCCCTATCTCAAAAACAAAAACTAAAATTTAAAAAGAGCTGGACTTTAGCTCCCTGGAAAGACCTGAGTAAAATCCTGGGTGCCACTAAAACAAACCAAATCAAATCAAACAAGCAAAAACACTTAAACCATAAAAATATCTGAAAAGTAAATTGAAATTTAATCAATCTTAAAGTGTAAAAATTAGAAAACGCTATCCTTCAAAAGAGCGGGGAACCAAAGACTTCACCATCCACTCAACTGAAAGCTATAGGTCCAGTATGAAGCAGGCATAGACTAAGCTTCCAAGGGATGCAAAGCAACATGATTTTTTTAATTCATTTGAAGTCATCAGCTTTTATTCTTTTTGTTTACCAAAGATGAATCTTTGTAAAGAAAAACTATCATCTGCTTTCATTCAGAATATCTAACATTTGATGAAAATTACTTAACACACCAAAAACAAAATCACATACCTGAAAAGGGGAAATCCAGAAATCAACAAAATCAAGTTATTAATTGATGAAAACTCAGAGATAATTATGATAAATACATTCAAAAAATGAGAGAAGCAAAAATAAATGGAAACTTTAAACTAAAACCTTTTAAAAAAACTGTACAGAAAAAAATATCCAAAACAAGGGATACATTAAATGGAATTAGTAAGTTAGAAACATTGGAATGTTTTCAACAGAATGGATGATAGCCAGAATATGACAAAATTTGTAAATGAAAAGAGAGGTATAAAAGACACACAAAAAGCATATAAAATATGAATCAAGTGTAAAAATGTCTAATATGTGAAAATTGGAAATTCAGAAAAAGTGAAGAGGAAGGTAAGAGAAAAAATGAATTAATACTTGAAAAGATATTGATCACAAATTCTCCAAAACTCATGAAAAGGCATCAAGTCATATATTCAAGGAAGAACCATGATTCCTATGCAAAATGAATTCAGAACAAACAAAAAATCTACACCAGGTGCATTATGAGAGTTCTGAAAACCAAAGACAACTGAAGATTAATCAGCAGTAAGAATAAACTATGCCCACCTACAAACATCTGTGAGTCTAAAACCATATATTCAATGAGAAAATAGATACAAAACAGGGATGTGGTGCATAATTGCACTTCCATTATTTTAAACATAGTTAACACCAATTTTTAGTGATCAAAGTAAAAAGAGCCTATAGTAACTACAAAAATGTGCATATAGATGGCTCCTGGAATTTAATAACATTCTGTTTTTAATCTGTTTGCTTGAAGTTCCAGTGATGCACCAACTCAAGGTATACATTTGGAATAAATCACTTTTCAAGATGTACCTTAGCTTTTACTAAAAGTTTACCTTGTAGAAAATGGACTCAGTTGAGTTTTCAGTCCCAGGTCAGTGAAATAGTTCAAAACTAGTAGCTAATTTGGTTAGTAAGGAGGATAAATACAACTGGGTTTGTTCACCAGAAATATAAAATCCAAAATCATCACAAAGGAATGTAATAGTCAAAATTATTTACAAAGTTTCATTAATTTTCTAATGAATATTTCTGCCTATAAAGGATATGGATTCAAAATGAGTTTTACACCTCATGAAATTCTGACTTGGAGATGTTGATAGGTCTCAAGTAAACGTGGCAAAGAGGGCTGGGGCTGTTGATGGAATTCTTGGTTGGTATGTGTGAGGCCCTGTGTTCAATCTCCAGCAGCGCAAGACAAATGGAGAAATATCCCATAAGGATACTAAAGGCAAAATAAAGCCGGGCGTGGTGGCGCACGCCTTTAATCCCAGCACTCGGGAGGCTGAGGTAGGCGGAGCGTTGTGAGTTCGAGGCCGGCTTGGGCTACACCGCGAGCGCAAGGCCGGCCTGAGCTACACAGTGCGACCCTGCCTCAACAAACCAGGGCCGGGAGTTTGGCTCAGTGCCTTAAGCGTCTGCCCTGGCAGGTGCAAGGTTGTGAGTTCAATCCCCGGTGCCGCAAAAAAAACAATAAAATAAATAAAAAAAATAAAATAAAGGCAAAATATTTGAGGAAAGCAAACATTCTAAATTTTAATGTCTATGAAATCAAAAGAAAAAATAAAATAATTGTATCTTGGTTTTAATGCAGTAAACACATGTGGTTTTATCATTCTTTTACACAGCACTGCCAACTACATAACTTTCTAATTGATTTCCTTCTTTTTAGTTTTCCTAGAGTATTTAAAGGTTTTTAAAGCATGATATGAGAATTTTAAATGAAAATAGAAACAACATGTGAAATGTACAAAATATGAAATGTACAAAAGTCACATAAATTTAGGGATAGAATTAAGATTTATATGTTTCTTAGAGAATACAATTCTACTTTATTTGGGAGGATAACAAATACGCTACACAATAAGGGACATGATAGAAAAGCTGGTTCAGTAGCAATAATAATAGGTGACATATTAGCAATATCACTAGGTGCCAACCAAAGTCTTTCACGGTTACTATGCCAAGACTAAAATAGAAATTAGACACATGTTTCTATCAGATGGGGGTTCATCAGTGAGATGCAGCTGTTGCCTGCAGCACAGAAACTAAAGATAAGTAGATTCACACTTTAAGAGGTTCTTGCATCTATTGATGATCTATATTCAAATTCAATTTAAGTAATATGAAGCATCAAATAATATGAAGTTAGGTGATTTCAAACACCTTATCAAGTTTTCATGATTCTCAAAGCACATGTCAGAAAATTTTATATGGTTATTTCTAGTTAGTTCAATTAGTTTTCACTAAGTACTTCAGAAAAGACTGATAACTGCCTCCCAATGTCATTCTCTTCTCATTTAGCAATACAATCCTAATTTTTAACGTGCTGACATGTTTCCAGCAAAAAGACTACGTTTTCCAGTTTCTTTTGCAAGTGTGGATATGTGACTAAGATTGGATTTGAAGATTTAAATGAAGCACAATATACTTAAAGAGGAAAGGATTTCTGCACTTTCATTTACTTCTCCTACTGCCTGGGACAATCCAAGTCCCACTGTCCATGTGGGATCCAAGGGGCACAC
>RJWM01043197.1:0-13934 GCA_004363535.1 Dasyprocta punctata
GCACACAGGTCATGGCTGTTTTCTGTTTGTACTTCACTGTGTTTGACTCTTGCCTTGTTTGTTCAGCTAGGATTGTGTCTAAGCAGAGCCTCTGCTGCTGTTCTTAACCTCAATTGCAGCCTTATCCTTTTACCCATGTGCCGAACACTCCTGGCTTTTCTTCGAGGATCTCAAAAGGTAAGAAAAAAATTCTAGTAATAAACTTCAACATGAAAGTCATGTGTAACAGTCACATATTAGCTCTGCTTAGTTTTCGTGGTCTGTAGTGATTTCTTTAAGGATGATGCAAAAGGTTGTGCTAACTGTCAAGACGATCATTGGACTCCTCTGCAACCTTAAAGTCAGAGGATTATAGAAATGTTATTAGCAGTGTATTTAGACACTATGCTTAGCACTTCATTTACCCCATCGTGAGTCTTTACATGGATTCTATGCTTGGTTTTCGTTTCTGTTCTGGTAATATCTAAAATGTTCTTCAAAAATCTCATGTTGCCTGGTGCGGTGGTGCATGTATGTAATCCCAGCACTTGAGAAGCTGAGGCTGGAGGATCACTATGATTTCAGGGTCAGTCTGGGCTACTAAATGGGTTTAAGGCCAGCCTGAACTGCATAGTGAAACTCCGTCTCAAAAAATAAAAAATCTCATGTGTTCAAATGTGGAACTTTTGGAAGGTGATTGGATCGTGGCTGTGCTATACTCATCAGGGGATTGATCCACTGTGAGTTCATAGTTGAATGTGCCCCTAGGAGGTGAGGCCTGGTTGAAAGAGGTGGGCCACTGGGCATGTGACTTGCCATGAGATGAGCATCTTTCCTCTGCCATGCCCTTTTTCCGTGACATTTGTATCACATAACCAGCTGACCATGAATTGAATCTTCTGAAACTCTGAACCAAAATAAGCCTCTTGTTCTCTAATTTGCGGGTGTTAGATATTTTATACCAGCAATAGGAAAGATGACTATTGCATTTCTATTTACATGTAAAGAATCTGAGATAAAGGGTATAAGTGACTTGATCAAGATCATGAGACTAGTGACTATTGAAACTAAAATGAAAATCCCAGTACTGAGTTCTTATCACTACACCATGTCTCCTTGAAATTCTGTATTTTCATTTGGTTAAATTCCATGAGCAAAGTAGTGTTATGGCCTTTCAGCAATGCATGGAATGATAGATAGTGGTCACAGATCCTAAATTAAACACCACATACCCATTCTGAGCTTGAAAAAGTCTTGATTAGGGTTGTAAAATGGAGGATATAAGAAAACAGAAAAACTGCCTTTAGCAGTCATTCTGTTAAAAAGTTAAAATTATTTTGTTTTTATTCTTGTGTATGTTTCAGTGTGTGTGTGTGAGTGTGTATGTGTGTGTGAGTGTGTGTGTGTGTGTGTGTGCATGCATGCATGAGTATACTTTTACTAAAATGAAGCACTGCTGTGTAGTGACTTTTTAAACAGTTACTAAAATGCTCTGTGAAGTTCATATGTGCGATTTTACTCTAGTAAAACTTCTCAGTCTTTTCATGTAATTATATTTGAAACTTTATTTTTAATGCAGTAATTTGTAGAAATAACTGCCCTAGGTTGCCTACCATTGTAAAATGCTATGTTTTGATCCTTGTGGCTGGCCATTGGCTTGGCATGAAGAAAGAGATTAGCTGAAAATGAAAAGCTCCCACCTAAATCTCTCAGTATTAAGTAAGTCTTAAAGAATTGTATCCCAGGGTGAAGCACAGATATCCAAAGATGCTTGACATTTATTTTTCTACAAGACCAAGCAGGCATTTAAGACCTTAGTTGAGATTGCCTCATTTGAGAATAATCTTCTTTTACTACAAAAGGAAATCATATATACTGGGAAGTTCAAACATCTCATGTAATACAGTCAGAAAAATTTCTGCTAATCTTATTCTGCCAGAATAATAGCAGATGATAGCTTGGGATAAATGCCTGCAGAGGCATACAATGCTACTAATTTTGAACAATACAGGATCACAGTGCAGTTTATGTTTTGTAACTTTTTTAACCCTAACAATATATTTTGCTTTATTTTCAAACCAGTTACATAACCTTCTCACGTTTTTTAATGGTTTGAGTACTTCATTTACTAGCTATGTCAAAATTAATTTTACTAATTTTAGATTACTAGGCATCAGCTGTATTTTCAAAATTTAAGTATCATCAAAATGTTATAGTGGAAAGTATTGTACATATACAGTATCTTGTTGATTGCATTGTTTTTACCATATGAAATAATTTTTATTTAGATTCCAAGCAGGAGAACAAGAAGATTGTTGGATAAAAGCAGAACATTCCATATAACCTGTGGTGTTACTATCTGTATTTTCTCAGGTGAGAAAGCCAGGGGATACCAAGTATTTTGTTAGAATTATACAGTTTTGTATGTTAAATGTGTAACCTTATTGTTCTGTGTATTATCTGCTGTCACTAACTTGATTTTTTAATTATATGTCTTCTTCTATGAATTTAAAGTGGGTTGTTAGGGAAACTGTATAAAATAAGTATACCTTATGACTTTTTCTATTATAATGTGTAGAAGTTGGCTACCCAACCAGAAAGGGATTGTTTTCTGAAAGCAAATCATTTTATTTATAAAGATCAGGAGGAACATGCTAGGTTTCCAAGTCCTAAAAATACTGATAGAAACTGGCCATGGTGGTGCATGACTGTAATACCATTATCCAGGAGGTTGATTTTAGGAGGATCATAAGTTCAAGGTCAACCTATATTAAAATCCTGTGTCTGAATAAATGAGAATAAATGTTATGATATGAGTTTAAATGCATGAAAATTAGAATGTGAAATGTTTATTTAAAGGTGACAATTCCATACCAAATTACATTTGGGGTGTTTCTTTGATATTAGCACAAAATATGATTCAAAAATATGGTCAATATTTAATTTAAAAAATCATTACACTAAAAGACCCATTCCTATTATCCCTTTCCTCATACTCCATTTGACTCGAAGCACACTTTTTCCATCATTCTTGCTGCTTTCTGGAGCAGTTCTGAAAGTCCTTTTTGTGAGTGTCCCACCTTTGTGTGGTTCAAGCTGCCTCAAGGTCCCAATTCAATTCAAAATATTTCACAGTCATTTTGACTTTTGAGAAGAGCCAGAAGTTACACAGTGCCAGATCTAGTGAATAAGGTGGATGAGGATCTGCTATACTGTTTTTACAACCCTGCCTTTGGGCCTTTGAATGGCACTCAGTAGTAGTATTCACCATATTTTGGACCATACCACATATAAAACATGACAGAGAACCTCCAGAACTGCTTCAGAAAGTGACAAGTGTGTTTGAAGTGAGGGAAAGTATTTTTGAGGCAGTTTAATGCAATGTGATTTTTTTACTGTGATAAATTTTGAAGTTTAAACACTTACCATATTCTTTGTTACACTTTGTACTTAGGTAGAAGAACTGTTGTTAGAATTTGTGGCACTTTATCCTGATTTAATTCAAGTTAAAAATACAAGCTGAGATCCTTATTAGAGTCATTTTAAAATAAGATATTTCCTGAGCATTTGTGTGGTTGTTTTCAAAGTCTGGAAGCAGAAAGTAGTAGCATAGTTATTCTGTGCATGGACTCTGGAAAAAGGTTTGTAGGTTCTCTCTCCAGCTGCTCTTCTGCCGTGCTCTTCTGCCAGCTGCTCTTCTGCCGTGCTGTATTATGTCTCTGATCCTCATTTTGTTGTTTTCTAAACTGTAAAATGGATTGACAGTGGCACCTACTTCATGGTTTTTAAGCTAAAATGAGAACATTGATATGAAGTTCTTAGAAATGAGTTAATTATAATGATTTACACTCTCTCAGGGGGTGAGTTATCTCTGTGTCATTCCATCTGGCATTTTCATTTGGTCATTACATGCGGCAACATAAATGTTTCACAATTAGGGCATTTTCACTGGATATTTATGTATGGCCATTTTTGCAGGAATGTTTTCATATTAAAAAACCAAGTTTTCAAAATATTTCCAAGCAAGGTTTTATCAGATGTCTTCTCCATTTTATCCCTGAATATGTCCAAACTGTAGCCCCACCATGGAGGTGATAGATGGGGACCCTCTCTCCTCATCTATCACCTCCAGTGCAGCTCCTGGCTGGGGGCAAAGTAGGGGCCCAGTGGGAGATGCAGACCTGAAGTGCAGTAAAGATTAGGGATGGATTAGGGCTGGAGAGAATGAAAAGTCAGAAATGGAGGAGGATAAGGAAAATTTGTTATATATATTATTTGATTTGTTTTAGACTGTCACTATGTCCAAATACTCTAGTTCAAGTAGATAACAATATAGAGACTGAGATATTATAGAGCATAACTGTGGATAAGCATACATTTTGCTACTTGAGGGGTGGTCTGAATTTGGCTGTTACATTTTTTTTTTAACCTTAGTTTTGTTATCTGCAAAACAGAGATGAGCCTATCTACTTCACTGTTATGCTGTGAGAACTAAATGAGTACATTCATGCCAACTTCTTGGCATAGATTCCTCAGCTGCCTAAAATTAGAAACCCTGAATTCTTTTGACCCAAAAGTCTTTTAAAGAAAGTGTATGTCCCTGAAGTATGTGTGTTATATAATTTTACCTATGAGTCCCTGCCCCACCACACACAAACACACACACAGATACACACACACATGGAGAATTCAGAACACAATCCTTCAAAGGATGCTTTTGCATTTTTGAACCATAAAATATGTAATTAGCATAAAAATTAATTAAGAATGACAGGACTATTTAATTTTTAAATTTAAATATAGATATCCATCTTAGTGAAAGTGTGCCACAGAATTCTTCCTTCCTTCCTTCCTTCCTTCCTTCCTTCCTTCCTTCCTTCCTTCCTTCCTTCCTTCCTTCCTTTCTTTCCTTCTGTTTCTCTCTGCCACTTTCTCTTCTCTTTCTCTTTTTCACTTTCTCTCTTTCTTTCCTTTCTTTTTTTCTCTTTCCCTCCCTCCCTCCGTCCCCCCCTTTCTTTCTTTCTTCCTGTGTTATGCTTTGTGTCAAGATGTCTTCCCCAAAGCCTCCTTCAGTCAAAGATGGGGCTTTTGCAGAGGTGCTGGATTGAGAATGCATGATTGATTCATGGTGCAGGGCTAGGATTTAAGGGTGCTAGTGTTAAAGTTGTGTGATTACTAAATCAGTCCACTGATTGGTTTGGCACCTGCCCTAAGCCCAGTATTCTAGACAGAATATAAAAGGGACAGCAAGGAGTTGCTAAAGCCGCCTGGACTTGCTTCTTTGCTATTTTGTCTCTTTTGCTGTCTTCTGCCTGCCGTGAACTGTTTCTTCTCTGTGATGCCTGTCTGCCAGGCCACCCTGTTTGAAGCCAGCCAATTATGACTGAAACCTCTATAAAGTGTGAGCTAAATAAACTTTTCTTCCTTTAAGTTTGGGTGTCAGTTATTTTGTCTCAGCAGTAGAAGAATAACTAAGACAACAGGAAAAATAAACCTCGACTTGCAAAGTTAGAAGGAAGATAAGAAAAGACTCCTGCCATTCGGAGGATGATGGTATGCAATGTAGTAAATATGAGGGATTTCCTTCTATCTTATCTTTGAGGTCCAATATTGTTCTCACTGTTTTGGTTTATTCAGTATTCTGTTTTGATTGGCTTTATTCTGGTTTGCTTTTGGTTTGATTTTGCTGTACCTGATGGAATGGACAACTATTGTGAAGATAACGAGATATACTATAGTAGCTATTGTTTTCTTAGTATCTTGCTTTGAAGTTCTGTGCCAATTCTACTGCTTTGTTTTCATTGACTTCATTCTGTTTTGTTTTGTTGGATTTTACTATCTTTAAAAAAAAAAAGAGTAGCTGGTGGTCTGGGTTCCCATTGTCCATTATCTCACTTCAGGGATCATAGTTCTGGGGTTTTTATGGCTAAGGGATGATTTTGTTCCTGGGAAAGCATTGTCTGTGTGGTTTCTGGCTCTGTCTGTGGTGGTCTCAGTCATGTGGTCTCAGAAAGGCTCTGCATTTATTGCAATTTAGGTGATCACAAGCTCAGGACGATGGCTGGAGACTTGTAGTAATAAAGGATATAAATAAAGATCAAGCTTCATTTTTCTTTTAGTTATCAGTATTGGGCATCTGCAACACCAAGTGAAGAGTCACAATTCATAGCAAAAAACTGCCTTTAAGTCCCTGACTGTCCCAGAATAAAACGCAAATCATGCTTTTAATAAATAGCAGGCAAGGCCCCAGAATTCTGTGTCATTCTCTCTTAGAGACTTATCCTCCTTAATCTTAAGGAAGAAGAGACCAAAGATCTCTGTCTCTGTCTCTGTCTCTTATTATTAACTACTTTACTTCTGGTTGTAATTTTATGTTGGTGTTTAAAATTGAATAGGCAATCAAATTTAATTTCCTTTTACTGTTAAGGTAGATCAAGGCTTCTCAGGGGTTACTTCTGGGGACACATAAAGGGCTTTGGGCACTATCATATCTTTAGTAGGTATGTCATCTGCTGGGAACAGACAGCTTTATGTAAATAAAGTGTTATTACTGAACCGTAGTTAAATCACACCAGAACAGCCTTTGTTTCACCTTTTTGGAACCTGGCCCTTGTTTTTAGTCAATCTGCTTCCAACTTTCTGTTTATCTTTGTCTTTGTAAAACAAATTAAAATTGTTTTTAAAAATCAGACTTTTTAAAGTGCTGGTGTAGGTTGACAGCACAATTGAAAAGAAAGAGATTTCTCTTAGTCTTCCTTTACTCCTTAGCCACACATACATAACCTCTCTCATTATTGACATCCTCATTGGAGAGTTATAATTTGTTAAAATTAGTGAATTTTAACATTAGCATATTGTTAAACCTGGAAGTCCATATTTTACATTAGGGTTCATTCTTTGCTATACATTGTATGGATTTGGGTAAATGTATAATGATATATGTTCAGTATGTACAGAGTATTTTTTACTGTCCTAAAATTCCTCTGTGTACTGCTTCTTCACATCTCCCTTCTCTCTAATCCCTGGTAACTACTGATCATTTTGTTGTCTCCATAGTTTTGCTTGTTAAAGAATGTCATACAATTGGAATCACTCATAGTTTTTTATATTGTTTTTGTTCACTTGGTAATATGAATTTAAGTTTCTCCCATTACTCATATCTTTTAATATTGAAAAATATTCCATTGTTTGGATCTACCATTCTTTATCCATTCACCTGTTGAGGAATATCTTGATTATTTCCAGTTTTTGCTAATTATAAATAAGGCTGCTAGAAATATTTGTGTGTAAGGTTTTGTGTGGATGTAAGTTTTTAATTCTTTTGTTTAAATTCAAGAGAATGCTATTGCTGGATTTTGTGGTAAGAGTATGTTAAATATAAGAGACCAGAAAGCTATTTTTAAAAGAGCTTCTAATATTTGTATTCTCACAATTTATGAATGTGAGTTCTTGTTTCTCCGGATCCTTCTCAGCAATTAGTCTTGACAGTGTTCTGGATGTTAGCCATTCTAATAGGTATGCAACAGTATTACACTGTCATTTTAATCACATTTCCCTTACGATATATGATGTGGAGCATTATTGTATCTTATTTGCTATCTCTGTATTCTTTTTGATAAGATGTCTCTTAAAATTTTTGATTCATCTTTTAGTGAGACTTTTTTTCTTGTTGAGTTGTAAGTGTTCTTCATGTATCTTAGATAACAATCCTTTAAAAAATTTGGTTTTTACAAGTAGTTTTGACAGCATGTGGCTTATTTTCTTCTCAGCATCTTTCTCAGAGAAGACTTTTAAATTTTAGTGAAGTTCAGCTTGTCAGTCATTTCTTTAATGAAAGGATCATGTCTTTGGTGCTTTATCTAAAGTGTTATCAACAATGTACAGATTTGATGCAATTTCCACCAAACTACCAAGGACAGTCTTAATAGAATTAGAAACCAAAATCCTGAAAATCATAGTGCTGTTGTTTGTGTCTAGGTGTTCCTCCTAAAACCTCATGCAGTTTTAGATGGGATTTTTTTGAAGGTGGTTGAATCTAATGTGTAAATGATTCATGGTACAACGCTAGGATTAAGGGTGCTGGAATTAAGGGTTATTGCTGAATCAGTCCACTGATTGGTTTATCACCACCCTAATCCTAGTGGCCTGGACACGATATAAAAGACAAGAAGTGGCTTGTCTCCTCTCTCTTGTTTGTTTTGCTGCCTTCTGGCTACCATGAACTGGCCTCTTCTACAAAGCCATCCTGCCTTGGAACCAGCTGATTATGGATTGAAATCTCTAAAAATTGTGAACTAAATAAACCTTTCTCACCTTTAACTTTGAGTGTTTAGTGTTTTGTCTCAGCAATGAGAGAAAAGTAACTAGGATAGTTTTGGTGCCAGAAGTGGGGTTGTTGCCATGACATTATATGGTTAATGTGGCTCAAGAGCATTTGGAAGTGGTTTGTGGGAAGGGAAAGAATTGGAAAAAGATCAGAGATGCTGGCTGAAAAAGTTGAGTTGGAACACCTTAGGTGGTACTTAATAGGAGATTATGGTTAGAGCTCAGAAGACCAGAGGGCTGAAGAAATCCTGCCAAGTAAAGACAAATCCAGTAGGTTTCTGCTGGAAAAAAGGACTGCATGGGCTGTTGGACTCCAGACAGTGTGTATTGTGCTTTGGCAGATAGTTTGTCTGCATTTTGCTTGTGTCCAGAGACTTTGGTTGAGACTAAGGTTAAATGAGGTAGACTAATTAATCTGGCATCATAAATTTCAAGGCAGTAGAATGTCGTGATGGTGACGTGGCTATTGTCTGGAGGGAGCAGAGTGAATCTAAAAGAGAAACCATAGAGGCTACTGACACAGCAAATTGCCAAGCAGAATGATTGAAAACGTTTTTAGTTTGGCCGGAAAGAAAACTCCAGTAAAGCTGTGGACTGCAAAGACAGCAGAGCAGGTCTTGATTGTTGATAAAAAACAGGAGAAGCAAAAAATATCTTGAGAACATCACAAGAAGTAGCAGGACTCTACTCTTTGCAGTCTTTGAATTGCACAGGTGAAAGACTTTGCTTTCAGGTGAGTTCCTCAGAGAATCATGTTCAGAATGGTGGTGACTTAGGGAAGTTGTTCCTCAGGGTTTGGTTCATAGGCACTGGACCCCTACAGGCAAGAGGAAAGGAAGCCTGGAAGCAGACCTTGGCATCATTCACATGGTGCTGGTTTTAGGTGCATGCAGAATGCAAGAGTTGTTGGATCAAGAATATTTCCACCCAGATTTTAGTAAAAGGTCTGGGAGTCCAGACAGTGTGCCCCTAAGAGGGCATTGTGAAGCTGTGAGTATGAAGCTAAAGGTGCAGTGGAGACCCTAGAAGTTTGTAGAAGTGAGGAACATGGAATGTCTGAGGAAAACTGCAAGGGGGGCGGGGGAGCAGAATGAATCCAAGAAACCATGGGAGCTACTGATGCAGGCAGTCAGGCAATGCCATATGGGCAGAGCCATCAAGCTCTTTGGAGTTCGTATCTTGTCATATATTGCTGTAGATGCTGCACATAGAACTATAGAACTTAATGTTTACCTTGCTGAATTTTGTGTTTGCTTTGGTCCCATTCCTTTATGTCCCCCATTTGTACCTTTTGGAATGAAAATGTTTCTCTTGTCCCATTGTAACTGCGAAGTGTTTAAATCTTTTCATTTGTACAGGTGCTCATAGCTAAGAATTCACTTATATCTCAGAGGAGACTTTGAACTTGGGCTTTTTAGTAATGCTAAAACTGTTAGGATTTTGGCAACTCTTAGAAATGAACTAAATGCTTTCTACATAAAGGAATGTACATGAGTCTTTGGGAGGCTAGAGGTGAAATGTTATAGTTTGTGTCTAGATGCCCCCCTAAAGCTTCCTGAAGATTTAGATGGGGCTGTTTTGAATTTAGAGTGTAATCCATTCATGATCAATGGTAGAATTAACAGTGCTGGGATTAAGGGTAGGAGATTGCTGGATCAGTCCACTGACTGGCTTGGCACCACTCTAATCCTAGTAGCATGGATGCAATATAAGTGACAGAAAGAAATATAAATACCTTTCTTGTTTATTTTGCTACATTCTGTCTGCCATGAACTGTTCTCTACACCTGGCCTTGGAGTCATCTAGTTATGGACTGAAATCTCTACAAATTGTGAACTAAATAAATCTTTATCCCCTTAACTAAAGAAAGTAATTAAGACACATCAGGAAGGATTAGAGACTCTGAATAGGCGAAGCAATCTTAGTATATGTGCTTGCCAAAGTGAGCACTGGGAAAGCAATGTAGAGTGAAAGGGCAAAGAGAGACTTCACTCTACCTGACTTCAAAATATATTACAATGTTACAGTAATCAGAACAGATACAGAGACCAGAATAGAGTGTCCAGAAATAAACCCATGCATTTACAGTCAACTGATACTTGACAAAGGCACCAGAACCATATGTTATTGGAAGAATAGCCTCTTCAATAAATAATGCTAGGAAAACTGGCTATTCACTCCCAGAAAACTTAAATTTGACCCATCTTCCACCCTAAAAAAGCAAATTAAAGGTAGATTAAAGACTTGAATGGAAGACCTGCATCTGTGAAACAACTAGAAGGAAATGTTGGGGAAACACTTCAGGATATTAGTTTATGCATCTGTCTTTTGTATAAGACCCTAAAATCACAGGCAACTAAAGAAAAAAATAGACAAGCAAGGTTTTATCTAAGGAAAGCAAAGAAAAGGAAATAATTAATAGAGTGGAGAAACAAACTACAGAATGGAAAAAAAATTTATAAACTATTCATTTAGCAAAAAAATCAGTATCTCAAATGTATAAAGAAATTAAAAACTCACTAGCAGAAAAACAGTGCAATTTAAAAATTAGCAAATTATATGAATAGATGCATCTCAAAAGAAGAAATTCAAATAAACATTAAATTAATGAGAAAATGTTCAATTGCAGTGGGTAGTAAACATATAGTATGCATGTTAATTGTTTTTCTTTTAAGACAAAAGATGTTAATGTATGAGCTTTTTTTTTTTCCAGTGTCAGCAATTGAACTCATGACCTTGCACTTGCCAGTCAGGTGCTTGTGCTGCTGAGCTAAATCTCCAGCCCTGTATGAGTTATTTTTCCAAACTAAAGCCTCAGTATTCAGGTATAATTGCAGTGTTGGACTTTGAGATAAATTAGTGGGTTTTGGGTTGCAAATTGGTCAATCATCTCTAAAAGGTTTGGCATCACTGCTCTACATCATTAGCTATCAAGGTTGTGGAACTCAAAACCATAAAGAGATATCATTTTGTCCCAGTTAGAATGAATACTACCCAAAGCCAAAAAATAATAAATGCTACTGAGGATGTGGAGAAAAGTACTTTCTCATATACTATTGGTAGAAATGTAAATCAGCACAATCATTATATGTAAGGAGATTTCTGAAAAAATAAAAACAGATCTTGTATGTGATCTAGCAATCTTGCTTCTTATTATATATTAAAAGCAAATGACAGCACTCGGGAGGCTGAGGTAGGAGGAGCATTGTGAGTTCAAGGTCCGCTTGGGCTACAATGTGAGCGCAAGGCCGGCCTGAGCTACATAGTGTGACCCTGCTTCAAAAAGCTAGGGCTGGGAGTTTGGTTCAGTGGCTTAAGCGCCTATCTGGCAGGTGTGAGGCTATGAGTTCGATTCCCAGTGCTGAAAAAAAAAAAGCAAATGATATAAACATATCCATGAAACATTTGCACATGTGTTCACTGCTGCATACTTCACAACATCTAAAATGTGGAAATTACCTAAGTGTTCGCTGAAAGATGAATGGATAAAGACAATGTGGTATATATATATATATATATATATATATATATATATACAATGGAATATTATTCGTCCATAAATGTTTGTGATATACAGTAAAATGGAATGGAGGTTATGAAATGAAGTATACCAGACACAGAAAGACAGTACTCCATGTTCTTTCTAATATATAGATACTAAAATAATGTCAATCCAAATGTAGAATAGTGATTATTAAAGGTGGAAAAGAATGGGGGGGTATAGAGATTGTGTAATGGACAATGAAACAGTTATGTAAATGTTGTAGTGTTCTACAGTAGAGTGAGGTGACCATAGTTTACAATAACTTATTACATATTTTATGAGTAACTAGAAAGAAGTGTAGAATCTTCAAATACAAAGTACTGATAAAGTGATAGTTATGTATCTATCTATCTATCTACCTATATTTTAAAGAGAATAAAACAAAACAAAACAAAACAAAACAAAACAAAACAAAAGCAAATCAGAACAGAACAATGCAAGCAACACAGGACTTCAAAACAAGACAACAGAAAATCAACAATGGCTACTATAATGTGTCTCGTTTTCTTCAAAGTAGCTGTCCATACCATCTCTCATGATAAACAAAACAAAACAGAACAAAACCAATCAAAACAAAAGAATGAAAGTATTGCATGACTTCAAAACAAGACAACAGGAAATCAACAGTGGATACCATAATGTCTCTTGTTTTCTTCAAAATAGCTGTCCATACCTTCACATACAATGAAATCAAACAATAGAAAACAGACTAAAACCAATCAAAACAAAAGAATGAATGAATTATAGGACTTCAAAACAAGATGATAGGAAGTGAACAATGGCTACCATAATGTCTCATTTTCTTCAAAATAGCTGTCCATACCTTCATACACAATGAAATCAAACAATAGAAAACAGACTAAAACCAATCAAAGCAAAAGGATGAAAGCATTATAGGACTTCAAAACAAGATGAAAGGAAGTGAACAATGGCTACCATAATGTCTCATTTTCTTCAAAATAGCTGTCGATACCATCGCACATAATAAAATCAAACAAAACAGAATAAAATGAATTAAAAGATTGAAAACAGTATCGGATTTCAAAACAAGATAATAGGAGACCAACAATGGTTACCATAAGGGATCCTTTTATCTTCAAAATAGCTGCCCATACCATCAAACACAGTAAAATGTAACAAAACAAGACAAAACCAAACCAAACCTAACAAAATTATGAAAATGATACAAGAGTTCAAGGCAAGACAATAAGAAATTAACAGTGGTTATCATCTTCTCCTCCTAGGTATTTCTTCCCCTAAGTGATAGTAATATTAATTAAGTTCATTTGATTAGTACACATTATATCATGTTTTGAAATATCATACTGTGCCTTATAAATATATACAGTTATGCTTTAAGATTTTTAAAAATTATGTTGAGATGGACATTTACTTAGCTTGATTTTATCACAACATATTATATACATATATTCAGTTATCATACTGTACCCCATAAAGATGTACAACTAAAATAATATTGATAGTTATAAATTTTTAAGTGAGTAGATAGTAATGAATAAAATGTCATCACTAAACACAAGGTCATTTAGTTTTTTTCTTTTTTCTTTTCCTCATGTTAGTCTCTAAAGGTTAAATAGCTTTGGAATTTTTTTATTTTAAAGAGAATAAAACAAAACAAAACAAAACAAAGCAGATCAGAACAAAATAATGCAAGCAACACAGGACTTCAAAACAAGGCAACAGGAAATCAACAGTGACTACCATAATGTCTCTTGTTTTCTTTGAAATAGTTGTTCATACCTTCTCACACAACGAATTCAAACAAGACAAAATAGTATGAAACCGACAAAAACAAAAGAATGAAAGCATTACAGGCCTTCAAAACCAGACAATAGGAAAATCAAGAATGGCTACCTGTAGTGGTTAATTGATTATGTCAACTTGAAACATTTAGAGGCCTAACTAAAAGAGCTTAGGAATTCTACACCCTAGGGCATAGAAGACCCGCCCTATGGTGGGTCATCACCAAGATGGTATAAAGAGAAGGAGGAAGGACAATTCCATTCCATTCTTTGGAGGAGCTCCAGTCTTTGCCTTTGGTTTGGACATCGTCTCCTGGCTTCCA
>RJWM01043198.1:0-13937 GCA_004363535.1 Dasyprocta punctata
TTGTTTTTCATCTGTAAGAATTTTTTTGACGTTGTGGGTAAGTTGGAATTTAAAAGGATCCAATGAATTTGGGCTCTTATTGCAAGGATCTGGAATTCTTTCAGATTCTTAAGTCAGTTTGAGAAAGAGGAGGAAATAAAGATAATGTGGACAGCAGCTATGAGAACTTGGAGGTAGGTAACAGTATTATGCTTAGGGGTATAAGTGGTTTGCGATATAGTGACTAACTCAGCTTATAAATGATTCTAACTATATCTCTTAAAGATAAGAACGCATATTCTTTGGGGGGGGGGTGGGTACCGAGAATTGAACTCATGACCTTGCGCTTGCCAGGCAGGCACTTACTTTTTTGTTTTGTTTTTGTGGCACTGGGAATCAAACTCGCAACCTCGTGCCTGCCAGGCAGGCACTTAAGCCACTGAGCCAAACTCCTAGCCCTAGTTTTTTGAGGCAGGGTCACACTGTGTAGCTCATGCCGGCCTCGCGCTTGCATTGTAGCCCAAGCCGGCCTCAAACTCACAATGCACCCCCTACCTCAGCCTCCTGAGTACTGGGATTAAAGGTGTGCGCCACCACGCCTGGCCAGACAGGCACTTATGCTGCTGAGCTAAATCCCTGGCACTTATAACTATAAGTAAAAGCTGTTCTTAATAGAAAGAAGGGTTTTTTTTTTGTTTTGTTTTGTTTTTGTTTTGTTTGTTAATTTGTTTTGGTACTAGGAATTGAACTCATGACCTCGGGCTTGCCAGGAAGGTGCTGTGCTGCTGAGCAGTATCCCCACTTGTCTGGCAAGCACAAGGTCCTGAGTTCAATTTTCAGTACCAAAAAATAATAATAATAAAAATAAAATCATAGTATTTTATACAAACAATTGTTGCTATTTGATGGTTGATGAATTCCAACAGTTCCTTTACTAATCTTATTTTACATTTGCATTCCTTAAGCTAATATTATTTAATAGGTTCATAGATGTTTTTTCCTGATTCATTAGCCGTTTCCCTAGATGACAAAGATAAGGCTTTTGCCTTGTAATCCTGTGTAATGACTGCAGGACAGTGAGATTTGTTTTCTCATCAAATTAGGATATCTGTAGAAAAAGGAAGTAATTTTGACACAGAATTCCATAGTTATCAATAAAAAAAGTTAAACACATGATAACTGTTAGTCAAAAAAGAAGCCAGATTTTGTAACAGAAGATAGAAAAATAGTTACTGAGTTAAGATACTACATAAGGGACTGGGGATGTGACTCAGTGGCAGAGTTCTGGCCTTAAATGTATAAGAACCTGGGTTCTATCCCCAGCACCACCAAAAACAAAAGCAAGCCTACATAAAAAGAACTGTTTATATTTCTTAAGAATTTAAATGCTTTTTCTGGTCTTTTTGACAAATCTTGTACCTGAGAAAATAATGTTGAATTGTTTGAAAAAAATGTCTTCAGATGGTGTATTCATGCATATGAGGATAGATTCAACAATAACTATGCCCTCAGGGAGCTTAAATTTACTAATAGAGTATACAGACATGTTTAAAGTGTAATGTACAGGTTTAAGAAATTCTTACCTGTTGTCTGAGCTAAGCAAATTCTCAGCCTTTTGGTTTTAAAGTTGTATACTACATACTTATACCTTCTTTATAACTGCATCTCCATCTTTTACTGCTTGACATGTATTATAATTTCATTTGAAACTGTAAAATCAATTTAAATTAAAACCATAATTTGAAGATAAAATTTTTCTATATATAATTTATTATTTGTGTGTTACCATCACAAAATATTAAAGTTTCCTATATATCAGTATCATGGAAAAACTCAATGTTTAGATATCAGAAAATGAAGGATGTATTTTGTTGACATAGGATATGTAATATTAATTACAACTAATTACATATCCTATGTAATATTTTTTTGGTACCAGGGATCAAACTCACAACTTTGCACTTGCCAGGCAGGCACTTATGGCACTTATGCTGCTGAGCTAAATCCCTGGTCCCTCCTATGTGATATGTCGATGTAGGATATGTAATACTCATTAACCAACATAATTCGCTTTTCTAATTCAGAGTGTTTTAACTCTAGTGTGATCATCTTTGAAATTGTGAATAGTTGGAGCATTATTTTTACCTAAGTGCTGTCGTATTTGCAACACGGTAGAAAACCTTCCTTTTATTAGTAATCTTTTTTGTATGGTGACGATATATTGACAAAATGAGAATAAAAATTTCTTTCAATTTTTGAGAAAAAGATTTTGTAATTGCTATTGTCAATGACTGTTATTAATTCATTATGAGAATATATTGTATGAAAATATACAGTAGGAAACAAAACCTGTTATTTCTTCCCTTTCCCTCGAATGTAGTAACAGAACTGTGGTATATTTAGAAAGACTTGGGCTCCTTTTTCTGTAGATTCTGGAGTTATTTCCATTTATAGTTTGTAACTAGGTAAGTAGCAAAGTACTGACATTTCAGAAGGATAAACCTAATTTCCATTGTATTTCATTTTAGGAAAGTGAAAAAGACTTGGAAGAAGCTGAGGAATATAAAGAAGCACGTTTAGTTTTGGATTCAGTGAAGTTAGAAGCCTGAAACTTTCCTGTACAGAATGTTTTTGCATTAAATCCTGGGGTCCATTCTACAGTTCATTATTTTTACCACTGCTGGGTGTTTGAGTAGTGTGAGAATGTGATTCTTCTTATGCAGTTGCAAGTATTTTTCTTTGCATAATTTAATGTATCAAATAAATGAGTTCATCTAATAAAATTGTTTATTTCATACTTTACAAAATTTTAATTAACCTTTTATCATTAAATCAGACATTTTGGCAGATAGTTAAAGTCTGTTCATTTCTTTTGAAATATTTTATTTCATAAGCTTGGAATGAGTTGTAAATAGCTTTTTCTTAGGTTAAAAAAAAAGCCACATTTTCAGCAGTTTATTTTGAATAGAATACAACCCTGATAAGTAGGGAACAATTCACATAGTTATCCCTTCACAGTGAAAGTGTAACATTTCCAACACTATAAACAAATGAGAAATGTGGAAATGTTTTTCTGAAAGACAGATTTACACAGGAAACACCATCTGTTTAGATATTCAAGTAAGCTTCTTATGAACAATAAAGAATTCAGTTATATTTTAAGAGAATAAGAGCTATTCTTAGTGATATGCTAGAAAATGTTTAGAGACTCTTCAGGATGACAAAGGAACCTTTGACTTGCAGCTTTTGTCAGTTTCCACAGTTTAAATACTCCTACTACGACCACTTTCAAGCTACTGACATGGCATTGCTAAACACAGAACAGAAAGATTCAAACCAATCCCAGTGTATGCAGACCATACCTAATGATTATCTGGACTGAAAAAAAGCATCATTTTGTCACAAAATGTTTGTCCAGTACAATTATAAACCCATTGCCTGTAGGACATGGTGGCACATGCCTATAATACCAGCTTTCAGGAGGCTGAGGCAGGTGGATTGCTGTGAGTTCAAGGCCATCCTGGACTATACTGTGAAATCTTGTCTTAAAAACAAGGGGAAAAAATGTAAATCTATTACATAATCATTTATTTTCCATTTAGACTTCTATATACTATACCTAGAACAAGTGGGTTAACCTTGAGCCTAATTAATATAATGAACATTAATGTAATAAGGAACCAAAGTGGTTTTAAATAATGTTCGTTTTTGGTTTGGTTTGTTTAGTTTGAGACAGGGTCTTACTGTGTAGTTCAGACTGGCCTTGAACTCACTTTGTAGCCCAGGCTGGACATGAATTTGTGGCAATCTTCTTGCCTCAGCCTCTCAACTGCTGGAATTACAGTCATGCACCACCATGCCTGGCTTACAAAACGTTTTTTTTTTCCCTTGGTGTCGGGAATCAAACTCAGGACTTAGCATTTGCCCAGCAGGTGCTGTGCTGCTGAGCTATATCTCTGACATTAAATAACATTTAAATTGGAAAACACAACTAGAAGGAAAAGGGAGGGAGGGAGAAGGGGAGGGAGGGAGCAAGAGGAAAAGAGAAAAAAAAAAGAAAACTTGGACTTTCAAAAGTATTGATCTGATTTTGAAAGTTTCAGATGATCACTGGAATCCATAACACGTATATACAATGTTTGGAATCTGTCAGGATCAGAGAAAAAGAAAACTCAAAATTCTTCATGTTTTTTGTAAATGCTCTGCTCTTATAAACCACAGAATTATCTTTTTATTGCATACCAAAATATTTCCTCAAAGAATAACATAACAGATCCATTTCTGTTGTCTCAATATAGATTGTATGCCATTTAAAAGAATACTTCGGTTGGGAGAAGGTTGAGAAAATTAAAACTAGTTATTATTGCTGTATAAAATTTGATACTAATGCTCAGTATTAGAGATTTGAGTACCAAGAGAATTGAAACTCTAGATTATTTTGTGGTTTATGTTAAGCACCAGAGCAACTGACTGGCTATTTTCTTGAGGGGAGGGACATATTTCAAAAAGAATTTCATTTAATATTTTTTTACTGTTTTGTAAAACGTATAACATCTCATTTTAGTCTTCTGCCTAATTTTATGTATTGGTTGCTTGACTAAACCTTGAACAGAACATTTAAGAAGTAAAATGTATTTGTCTTTCCAGAGAAAAATTCTGAAGAGAAGTTTTGGAGCTAGGGCCCAAATCCTGGTTGCTGAAAAATCATTTTCTTGCCAAAAAGCCTAGGAAACAAAAATATATCAATAAGCAGATAGATGAAATATATTCTTCGAGAATTTGTGTCTTAACTACAGATTTTGTGTTGGATTTCTTTCCAGGTATTAGTAAGAAACATGAGACATTTAACATTCTGTGAAGAATTATTTGGGAAAATTTTTTGCATATCTTACTTAGATTTCATGGTCATCAAGAGAGGTACTTTAGATCAGTTGTAGCTGATTTAGCATTAATTTGTTTTTAAACTTTTGGTTAGCACCTTAAAATTGTGTAATAGTAGGTAAAAAAATATTAGCAAAATTAATGTTGCTTTTCTCTAACTGCCCCAACACCTGGTAGCCAACCAATATACAGCAGTTGCTCAGTTAACATTTGTAGCTTGAGAATGAAGTGTAGGAATATCTGTAACCTCTGGAGTGAAAGAATGCTAAGAAGAATTCTGTCACATTACTAACACACTTAAAATATGGTGCTTTTTATACTGTTTTGATCACAAGCCAAAACAAGAAATGTTTTTTATTGTGAGTCATTTTGTGCATAAAACGACATGTATTCTTAGTATGAACAATTTCTCTGTTTTCTGTTCTTTTTAATAGTGATCATGACCACTCGTTGATTTCACCACATATTACTAGCCTGTGGAAAACCCTGCTCCAATACAATAATAATCTATTGATGAAAATTCCGTGTGTATGAGTTTCCTGTGCGATGAGTGTTTGTATGTACATATTCACTCAGTTGACTCCGTGAATGCGTGTGAAGTTACACACATTGCAGGCATGAAGCTTCATGGTTCAGGTACCGTTCAGCCTTTGTAACGTGCCTTGAAGTCCTGGCACGGACAAATACAGGGACTCCAGAGAGAGGATAGGCAAGACAGAGCCGTGTGCGTGGCGGATGGCATGGTAAGCCTGACTTACCTGTATTTCTTTGTATAACAAAGGGTGCATGGTTTCCAGGTGAGAAAGTGAACAGCTGAGGAAGGCATCTGGGATGCGTGAGGTGACCCCGGCAGGCTGGCTTCCTGTCGCTGTGTGCGTGCGGGCCTGGCATCTGCACTCACACGCTTCTTGGCTAGTGAGGACAGCAGTCCTAGTACAGTGGTCCCTCCGTGGTCCTGGACAGGCTTTCCGAGTGAGCTGCTGAGACGTCTGCTGTTACCAGCACCCCGAGAACTGGGTTCCCTCCGTGCTGTGTTGTGTAAGTGGTGGAAACGGCTCCTTCGGAAGGTTGGAACTTGGGGATGGGGGGAATCGCTAAAATAAGTACATACTTAGTTTGTAAGTAATGAAAATAGCTAGAATAATAATAATGTTCATTCAACATATCTCAGCTTTCTGGTCAGCAGCAATCAAAGCGTAATATTTAAAAATTGCCTTCACGCTCATACCTGTGCACTGAATTTCTTCCAAATTGAGCAGTCAAACCTGTTTAATCTAAATCATTTTGCAAACTTCATTACATTACTTGGCTTTTAAAATATCCTATCAGATTTAATAAGGACATATCCTACAGCTGGTTATCACTTAAATCTTATTATTTGATCATTTAGATAAACCAAGGACAGATTAATCCTTTCTTTGGTAGCGAAGTGGGGCCTTTAAATGTCAGTGGAACTTGGCGTGTGCAGGACAGCACAGGCTGGAGAGCCTTTGGTACCAAAGGGTTAATCAGGTCATTGTGTCCTTGACGCTCCTGTGAGTGCTTCACTGGAAAGAAACTGAATGGTTTAGGAACGGCGTACTACGGAACAAATTACAAGTATTAGTGTACTTGAAGTTTTCAAGGGTGCTTCGTAAGAACCTACGTCGCACTCCGTTATCCGTCCTACGGCCCTCCCAGCATGAGGGTTCGCTCATGTCCTGGGCGCTCGCACAGCAAGGTGTAATTCAGGTCACTGTGCCTGTACCTTTTTTATGTTTTGTGGTTTCTGTTGGCTGCTGGGTAGTTGACAGGGTGTTTTTAAAGTCCTGTGGGTAAAGATTTTCAGCATGTCACAAGAAATTAAGATTGGTAATGCACCAAGAACTCTTTCAAATTGGAAAACTTCCTCAAAATAAAAAGTAGACAAAGGATGAAAACATATAGTTCACAAAAGAAAGAAACACAAATGAATAGTTTCTTTTAAAATGTTCCAATAGTAATCAGATTCTAATTTTATAGTGAGACAGTTTTTTAAAATAATACCTTCTACCTATTGCTGGGTGTCATGCCATACCAGACAGTGGGATTAGATAAAAGGAAGAAATAAGCAGTGTGGTGGTGCTCGCCTGTGATCTCAGCACTAGGGAGACTGAGGCGGGAGGATCACTGCTGAGTCAGGCCAGCCTGGGCTACGAAGTGAGTTCAAGGCCAGCCTGAACTGCATAGTGAGACCCTGCCTCAAAAAAGACAAAGACAAATTATACACACACACACACACACACACACACACACACACACTGGAAAAGTAACATTTACATTACATCCAGATGGTGAGTACCAGGAAACAAAAAGAGTTATTTGTGAAATAATTAGAAGCAATCAGGAAATGAACTTGGATACTTATAAAATGTTTAGAATTATCGGGGTTGAATTATGCTGCTCAGTAATATATGTTGTAGTCCTAAACCCTAGAATCTCAAAAAGGAACTGTGTTGGGAAATAAGGTCCTTGGAGAAACAAAGATGCAGTTACCCTAGGACAATGACGGGCGTCCTAGTAAGAGTGAAGTGTGAAGACAGCATGAAGGCGTCTGCCAACAGTGGAGCCACACAGCTGCAGGCCGGGGACACCACCGTGGTGTTGCAGCTCAGGCAAAGGCGTGGGACGCGTTCTGCTTAGAGCCTTGAAGGGACGCAACCATGAGGACACCTTGACTTTGGACTCCTGGTTTCTAGAAATGTGAGACAATAAATTACTGTTTTAAGCCATGCGGTTTATGGAACTTTGTCACAGCGCTCATAGAAGATGAATACACAGAACCTGAAAGCTTTTCTGAATGCTGGCAATAATCAAATGCAATGAAGGAAAAAAGCTTCACTGAGAGCCAGAAGTTTTTGTTGTTGTTGTTTTGTTAGTGAATTGGACTGTATCTGGAGAAATTATATTGCCAAAATGCGGTTTTTCACTATGTTAATCTAAGTTCATTGAAGTAAAGTACAACAGGACCTGGGGTAGGGAGAGAGAGAATTTGAGGAAATTACTCTTGAAACAAATCTAATTTTTTAAAACACAGGCAAGAATAGGAGAAAATACGAAAAAGAATAGAAAATATGAAAAAGATGCAAGGAATGAGCTCTACTCACTGTTAAAACTTAAGTTACAATAAAATGTACAATAAAAGAATAGAAAATCAAAGAGAATGTGGGCCCTGAAGACAAATGTTAGGAGATACATGTATCCTTACACATGTAAATTTATATTTAATAAAGGATAGTTCAGAACCCTGGGGAAAAGGTAGATTATTCATTAGCTAGCCATTTGGGGAAAAAAACAGCCTCTATTTTGCCTCTTACACTAACATAAATTTCAAATTAGTTCAAGATGTCAACATTAAAAAAAAAAAAAAACCTAGAAGAAAGCATTGATGAAACTAGTAGATTAATGAAGTTTTTTTTTTCAATTGATACCAGTGCAGTAAGGACATAGAGAAACAGGAAATGTAATTCTCTGTTAGAAAATTTTAAACAATTATTCTCCATATAGTAATATATAAATATAATGCAACAAGTATCAAAGCTGTAGAGACATAGAAAAATAATTGTGACACTACCCAAGAGAATCTCAAAAATGGAGAATGGATGAGACAGAGAAGAGAGAAAAAAACATTGTAGTTGGATATTGAAATGTAAAGCTACCACATTGAAAACAGTGAAACTGAGGGGCCAGGAATACAGCTCAGTGGTATAAGCAACTGCCTGGCAAGCTCAAGATCCTGAGTTCAATTCCTGGTACTCCCCCCATAAGAAAAAAACCTGAAACTGTCATTAAGCTTGAACTGACAATACACTAGAAAAACCCAACCCATACTCAAGTATTTATCAATATATGTTTCTGATAAGGGTGGCATCTCTATCAGGTGGTAAAAGAACGGGTAATTTCCATTCCAACAAATGGAGTTAGTCTGTTACTAAGAAAATACTAGGTTTCTGCCTCATCCCATACAACAAGATAAAGTTTAAATTGATTGAAGAATTAAATTTATGCAACAAAGTATTTTAGTCTCCACCACTAGCCAGGCACTATCGCAGTGCCAGCACTCTGAAATACTTACACCTGGGTGACGCCCCAAAACTGCAATCAGAAAAACTCCACATGGAAACTCTCCAGGACAAAGGATGTGGTTTCTTCAGTCCACCCGTGTAGAAGGCAGCCTTGTTTGGACTTGTAAGTTAGTCAAATGCTGTTTTGGGGAAACAATTGGGGAAATTGAAACAACTAACTGGACAACTGATGATGTTAGTGAATTAATGTTAATTTTTTAGTTGTGAAAATGTTGTGATTATAAATGTTTTTAAAATGGGTTGGGATGGTACATGTCCTTTAGAGATTCTACTGAACTATTCATCACCAAATAACTGAGCTTTTCTCTCTAAAATATCATTATTAGAATAGGACAGTCAGATGAAACAAAATTGCCCATTTTTAACTGGGGTTTTGTTTGTTCATTGTTGAAATTTAAGAGTTCTTTGGATAACAATCCTTCATCAGATTTGACTTTTGCGAATGTTATATCCCAGTTCATAGCATGTGGATATCTGGTTGTTGCAGCAAAATTTGTTGAGCAGACTATCTTTGCCCTATTGTTGAAGATTAGTTGACCAAGTTCATGTAGGTCTATTTCTGATCATATTCCTGATCATTCTGTTCTGTTTTACTGACCCATTTTCTTTGGCTCATGTTCTCCAAATCTGTTCTGCCCCTTTGATACTATGTTAGATATTTAGGGTCTTTTGTCTCTCCATATAAACTTGAGACTCGAGCTGCGGATTTAGCTCAGCACCCACAAGCGCCTGCCTGACAAGCGTGTGGTCCTGAATTTGATCCCCAGTACCAAAAAGAGGAATAAATAAATAAACTTGAGAATCAGCCTGTCAATAGCAACAAAATAAATTAATGAAATTTTGATATTATTACATTGAGTGTATATAAAAGTTGGAAAAGCTGGCATCAATATTGAATATTATCTTGGAATATCTCTTCATTTGTTCTTTGATTTTGTTCATCTAAGTTCAGTAGATTTAGTACGTATTTTGTTGAAGTTACACCTGAGTACTTTCTTTTTGTGGAATGCTGACATAAAGGATACTGTTTTTAGTTTCAAACTCTATTTGTTCATTGCTGGTATGTGGGAAAGCCATTGACTTTCTTACGTGGACATTCATTTAACAACCATGTTCCATTCCTACTACTAGGTCATGAATTGAATTGGACAATAAATAAGGAATTATATATAGTATGTATATTACAATATTCAGAACAAAGATGTGGGCAAAGAAACTCCAATTTGGTGACTTTGCTTTTGTTTACATAATTCTTACATGCAGTACTGTAATGTATAATAGAACATAAAACTATAGTGCTGTACAGTGCAGTCAGCAAAAATTATAGCACTGTATAAACAAGGTATACTGCACCAAAAAAGAGGTTGTGGCTCTGTAAACAAGATGTACAGAAGTGTACAAAGAGAGAGAGAGAGAGACGAAGACAGGTCATAAACCGAAGCAGTGGGTTATAAGTCTGAACAGTCATCAAACGGCGGGAGGAGGTCTTTAAACAAGGAATGACTTACTAACTTATATACTGCAACCTTCTTGTAATTGCCCACTACTTCTGGGGTGTGGCTTATCTTTAGACTCTAAGTAGACAGTCATCGTCTGTGCACAAACTGTTTTATTTCTCCCTTCTCAATTCACGTACCTTTTATTCTCACGTCTTACCGTGTAGCTCACACTTCCCATACCGTGCTGAGGAACAGTAACGCAGAGACGCTTCCTTGCTTTCTGTGTCCTTAATGGGAAAGCGTCTACATTCTTACCCGTAAGGACGCTGTCAGCCGGCTAGGTTTTGGTAGATATTCTTTACCAAGTTAAGGTAGACTATATCTAGTAAAGTTTTCCTAGTTTAATTGTTTTTAGTTTACTGGGAGTTTTTACCATGAATGACTATCGGATATTGTCAAATGCTTTTTATGTATCTTGTTATGATGATGTGATTTTTCTTTTTTACCCTGTTGTGACTAATTACATTCATGGATTTTGGTGGTTGTTGTTGTTGTTGTTGTTAGTGCAGGTTTGCAGTACATAATGTTTACTTTCCTTGTGTGGAGCTGGAATATGTCCATAATGTTGAAGACCGGGCTGTACAGGTTGAATCACTGGACACAGGGCCCTCTGGCTGTGTGGGAAAAGAGCACGTGCGTGGGGCTCTGAAGTCAAGGTGACCTGCAGCTGAGGCAGGGGCTGCTGCCACCCCCTTCCAGAGCAGTGACGCTGCCGACCTTAGAGTAAGACAGTTCTCTTCGTTGGCAAAATTTACTACTTGAAGTCTTTAAGCTGACCCCCAGGGTTCTGCTCAGTTCCTGCCTTGTGTCAGTATCCCCTTCCCTTGTTTAAAAACCAGATAAATACGAGCCACCGAGAGAAGTTCTTTGTCTCAACCCCCGGAGAATGGCAAATTCTGTTAGAGGCTTTTGATCTTCCTGAAGCCCTGAAATCATACCACTGGTCTCTTTTATTTAAGCCATTCACCATCCACTTGTTTAGGAGATTGGGGCTAGACCAAGGCCCTGATACTATAACATGTCTTAATTCCATTTTCCTTCCCCATTCCCTCTCCCTCTACCCTCCCTTCATCTCTTGATAGCCTTCCCATTTGAGAAAGATCTAGCTCCATAATTCCTATTATCTATCATTTATTTTGCTCTTTATTTATAATTTGGGTTTCTCACATATGTGAAGCCATGCAATGTTTAAGCTTCCATGTCTGATTTATTTCATTTAACGTTTACGGTTTCAAGGTGCATCCATGTTCTTCAAATGACTCAAGTTTATCTTTGTTTGTGGCAGAGAAGTACTCCTTTATGTCTAACTGCCACATTTTTCTTACTCATTTATCTGTTAATGGGCATACAGACCACTTCCAAGATTTAACTATTACAAATTGTGCTGCTATAAACATGGGTATGTGTGAATCACTGAAATATGAGGACTCTAGATCTTCCAGGAAAATACCTAGAAGGGGAATAGCTGGATGAAATGGAATTACTAGTTTTAGATTTTGAGGATTCTCCATACTGATTTTCATAGTGGTCATACTAGTTTACATTCCCAACAAGAATGTTGAAGACCTCTTTTTTCCCTACAGCTTCACCAGCATTTGTTACTATTTGATTTCTTGATAATGGTCATCCTTTCTGGGATAAGAGGGAATCTCAGTGTTGTTTTAATTTGCATTTCCCCAATGACCAGCAGTGCTGAACATTTTTTCATGTACGTGTTGGCTGTTCGTACTTAGACCTCTGTGTTTATTCATTCCACTTGCCCAGTTTTGATTGCATCCTTTATTCTGGAAAGTCTAACTTTTTTGAGTTTTTTATATATTCTACATATTAGTTCTATGTCTGAGGAATAGCTGGCAAGAAAAATTTTGCCCATTCTGTAGGTTTTCTTTTCACTCTGTTAATTGTTTCTTTTGCTATGCGGAAGCTTTTTATTTCAAAAAGATCACATTTGTTGATTCTTGGTATTAATTCTTGTTCAGTTGGGGTCCTGTTCAGAAGATCTTTTCTTATGCCTATGACTTCAAGTATTTTACCTAGTTTATCTTCTAGCAGGTTAAATATTTCTGTTTGAATGTTTAGTTCTTTGATCCGTTTTGATTTTCATTTGGTACATAACCCATTTGGGTTTTATTTTAGTACATAATAAGAGAGATGGGCCTAGATTTAATCTGCATGTGGATAGCCAGTTTTCAACACCATTTATTAAAGAGGTTATCTTTCCTCCAGCAAATGTTTTTAGCTCCTTTGTCAAGGATCAAGTAGTCGAATGTGCTTGGGGTTATTGCTATATCCTCTATTCTGTTCCATTTGTCTTCATGTCTGTTCCAATACCATGCTGTTTTTGTCACTGTAGCTTTGTAATATAACTTACAGCCTGGTATTGTAATTCCTCCCATTTTACTCTTGTTACCCAGCATTCCTTTTACTACTTGGGTCTCTGCTGGTTCCATGTGAATTCTAGGAAGGTTTTCTCCAGTTCTGTGAAGAATGCTGTTGGTGTTTTGATTGGGGTTGCATTAAGTCTGTACATCAATTTTTCAAGTATGACCATTTTGACTATATTGGTTCTGCTTATCCAGAAAATAGGGATCTCTTTGCATTTTCTTCCATCTCCTTTTTCAGTGTACTGTAGTTTTCATTGCAGTGATCTTTAAGTCCCTTAGGCTAATTCATAAGTATTTAACTTTTCTTGGTTAAATACCAAGAAAAGTTAAATACTTTCCTTGGTATTTAACTTTGTGAATAGTATTTGCTTTCCTAATTTCTTTCTCGGTGGGTTCAGTGTTAGTGTACAAGAACACTGTTGATTTTTGTTTGTTGTTGATTTTATATTCTGTCACATGACTGGTTTTGGTTATTAGTGCTAAGTCTTTTGGTCAATTTTTGGGTGCCCTCTAGGTAGATGATCATGTCTTCTGCAAATAATGATAATTTGATTTCATGCTTTCCTGTGCACATTCCTCTCCTTCTTCCCCAATTGCTCTTGCTAATGTTTGGAATACTGTCTTGAACAGGTGTAGTGATAATGGACATCCTTGTCTTGTTCTTGATTTCCGAGAAGGAGAGCTTTCAGTTTTTCCCCACTTAGTGTGATGTTGGCATAATATGATACAGGTTTGTGATAAATTGATTGCATCAAATTGAGATAAGATCCTTCTATATATATTTTCTTAGGAATTTATATCATGAAAAGATGTTAGATTTTGTGAGAGGCTTTTTCTGCATCTACTGAGATGATCATGTGATTTTTGTCCTTGCTTCTACCTATGTGATCTGTTAAATTGATTGATTTGCATGTGTTGAACTATCCTTCCATTCTTGGGAAGCCTACTTGATAATAATGTATGTGATCTTTTCAATGATTTGTTGCATTCTGTTTGCCAGTATCTTATTGAGGATTTTTGTACCTATATTCATAAAGAGATTGATCTATAGTTCTCTTTTTTTGGTTGAATCCTTGTCTGGTTTTGGAATC
>RJWM01043199.1:0-13911 GCA_004363535.1 Dasyprocta punctata
CAAATTGCAGGCACGAGGACTTTTATGGAACAGAAATATCCCCCCAAGCAGGCCCTGATCAGCATCAATTTCGCTTTATTTCTTCATAAATGGAGGTTAAATGGCTGCTGGAAAAGCTTTTACCGAGCGGCCGAAGCTGCCGGCAGGACCCCTCGGCCGAGGGACGTAAACGTGAGCAGTTACAAAGTCACCGCCCCCCTTCCTAATGGGGCTATTACTTTAAAGTTATGGGACCGAGGCCCAATCTGTAATGATCCCCTTTTACAAGCCTCAATTCTATTTATTTCCCTACTTTAAAAGCATGTTAAAAACCAAATCCGATTACACGCGACTCCTGAGGATTTGTGGGGTGACTTGGTCCAATAAATAAATAAATAAATAAAACCAAGGAACGAACAAGTGCTGTTAACAGCCACAGATGTGTTAAAAAATAAAGTTCGGCCTCAGACTAAACACACGCAAGCTGGCTCGAAAATGAGGTGCTAGCTGGGCATGGTGGCCCTTGCCTGTCATCCCAGCCCTCGGGAGGCTGAGGCAGGAGGACGGGTTCAAGCTTGAGACCAGCCTGGGCTACAAAGTGAGCTCAAGGCCAGCCTGAATTGCATAACAAGACCCTGTCTCAAAAAAGACAATAAACAAACAAACAAATAAATAATAAAGGTGCTAACCATGGAGTGGTCAATGCATCTCATCCCCTCTGCCCCCAGCACCCAACCCTCTTGCCCTGGGTTGATTTCTTTCTCTCTCCTTCCTTCCTTCCTTCCGTCCGTCCTTCCTTCCTTCCTTCCTTCTTTCTGAGACAGGGTCTTAGGCCATAGCCCAGGCTGGTTTCAAACTCACAGTGATCCTCCTGCCTCAGCCTCCAGAGTACTGGCATGGCAGGCGTGCACCCCCACGCCCGGCCCCCGTGGTAGATTCGCAGTGGGCTGAGTCAAGGCTCAGCGGTGCCCGCCTCCTTCCACACTCTCCTCTGCTGTGTCAGCCCCTCCAGGCCAGATGGGATCCACCCTGAATTTAGGCGCACTCAGTCACTTGCTTTCTGGTTGGGCCCCGAGCCACAGTCACCGGTCACCAATTTTCTCTAAATCAGAGGGGGCTGTTTCAATCCCTGAGCCTCAGGCTAAGAGGAAACCGAGACCTGGGTAGTTATCTAGAATAAGGCCGCCACGTGACATGTGGTCACGACCCGCAGCTGTGCTGTGTCAGCAGAGATGTTGGTTTGGCCTGGGTGGTCATTTGAGAGAAGTTTTTTTGGAATGACTTACCACATTTAAAAAAAGTCAGAGCCAGGCGTGGTGGCACACACTTGTAAACCCAGCACGTGGGAGGCAGAGACGGGAAGATCACTGTGAGTTTGAGGCCAGCCTGGGCTGCACAGTGAGACCCTGTCTCTAAGAAGGAGGAGAAAGAGGAGAAAGAGGAGAAGGAGAGGGAGGAGGAGAGGGAGGAGGAGCGGGAGGAGGAGAGGAAGGAGGAGAGGGAGGACTATATCCCAGTCTCTGGGTCCCTTACCCGCCTGGCTCCTGTCCTCTCTGTTATCTGCCTGATCCAGGCACCGAGCGTGGTCCTGCTGTTGTAGACTCGTGGTCTCGATCTTGTAGCTCTGTGACCTTTCTGTGTCCTTCGAGAACACAGGCAGCTATGAATGGAGCTGAACTGTCCGGGGCATTCTGCGCGCCTTGGGGTGGCTCCTGTGTCTCTCCGAGGAGGCAGGTACCATGCTGCACACTTGCGTGGACGTGTGGCGGTGGAGCCGGCTCCCTACCCAGTGAGGCTGACCAGCTGTGAGGACCCCACCCCTGGATCGGACAGCTGCAGAGAGCCCGGGCCCTCTCCCCGCCATTTCTCCCAGATCTCAGAGTTCAAGTCAGTGAAGAACTTTATATCCCCGTTGCCAGGCAAGTAAGGCCATCGCCTCCATGCTGCAACCCCAGGTCTATAAACATCTGTCCGGAGGCCGGAAGTGTAGCTCTTAAAGACGCGCTTAATTATTGATGCACCTTAGTAAGTGTTTGCAGCTGTTCCCACGCCCGGGGCACATCTTAATCGTTACTGCTCCTAATTGGCCGCGCACTGTCGATTCTGCAGAGGCAGGGGTGCCCTGGGGCCGGGTGCAGCTGGTGGGCCTGCTGGATCCTGGTTTTTTTTGTGTCTTTTTGAGACAGGGTCTTACTATGCAGTTCAGGCTGGCCTTGAGTTCTCTTTTTAGCCCAGGTTGGTCTCAAACTCGCAACAATCCTCCTGCCTCAGCCTCCTGAGTGCTGGTTTTCCAAGGCCCTGCTTGGGAGCCTCATCCCCCGCACAGGGCTCGGCTGTACCCATCGTTCGGTCAGTGAGCCAGCAGCCCCTTGAGCGTCAGGTGTGACGCGGGCCAGGTGAGCATGTGACGCTCAAGCACACATTACTGTCCCTGTTGCTTTTCAGAAACGGAGCAGAAGCTCCACCAGGGGCGCGTCCTCACTCACAACCGCAGGAGCCTCTGCCTGGGGCTCCTACACCCCCGCCCTGCAGGAGAGGAGACCCAGGGTCCGGGAGAGTGATCAGTCGTTCTCCTGGGCCCCCTGCCATGGGGCGGGGCTTAGTCTGGGCCTGAGTCCCTGTGACAGTGACCACCGCACAGATCTGCGGCCATGACAAATGTGAGGGTGGAGGTGACACAGCTAGAGCTGATACCCACGTTTTCTGTGCATTCGAAAGAGGAGGCTAAGACAGGATATTGGCATAGATTTTTCTTAAATCTAGAGCTCCCCCACTGTGCTTCCCTTTTGATGGGTCCTATGTTGGTCAGCTTTCTGTTACTGTAGCAAAATACCCGATATAATCAATCTAAAAAGAAGAAAGGCTTAGAGGCCCTCAGTAAATGTTTGTTGAATGAATGCATGGTGTCATGGCCCTTGTAATCTGCAGATCGCCCCAGTAGCAATGTGCACCTCTGAAAGAACCCTTAGTTCATCCACCAGGTGGTCAGGGCGGCACCTCCAGTCCTGGTCCTGAGAGTGTTCAGACCCTGAGCGCCCGGAACCCTGGGGGGAGCAGGGGCTGCCCCCGGCCACCCTCCTGCCACCAGCTGTCACTCACTCAGCTACCAGACATCGCCGGCACGACACTGACACATGTGAAGGATGGTGGAAACTTTACAGGCTGTTAAAGAAATGTTTGCTGCCTGACAGGTTTTTTGGCAGAATCTCTCTGCCATGCTGACTTCTTTTACAAATGTATGGCAGGCCCATCAGTCACCGGGTTGTTTTGTCTCTCTTGGAGCCAACAGCCAAAATCCCAGCCTCCCGCCCAAAGTCCTAGGCAATCATAAGCAGCCCGGGGTTCCCAGGCTGCTGTGCCAGGGCCAGAGCCGGGGACAGGGACAATAGTTTCTGAAGGGCGAGCAGGCCAGAGCCGAGTTTGTCAGAGGCCTGAAACCCAGGCCGACCACGAGGGGGAGCCAGGGGCCCTAGCAAAGCCCAGGCCCTGAGCCGGCGGGAAGGGAGCATACAGCGGGTCACAGCAGGCATGGCGGGCACGGCCGACCTCTCTGGCCATGCCGGCATAGACCATCAGCTCCGAGCACTCGGGTGCCTGCTGCCAAACCCTTCCCTGCATTCCACCCCCAGTGCCACGGAGGAAAAAATCCGCACCCGCCTTCACATGCCTGGCGCCCCGGGCCCTCAGTACGAATTTGCTGCAGAGAAATCAGGGCTGGGCCTGTTCCGGCTGTGCGACAGCGTGCGGAGGTGAGGGGAGGATGCCTCTGACACCCAGGGACGGGTGCTGCACAGTCACGCCCGTGCCACTGACCAGGCTCTGCCGCCGCAGTTTATGGACGCTGGGTGTCCACAGGGCCGCTGCCCTCAAAGCCTGAGTGTGTTCCTTGGCCATGTTAATAGAGGCCACAAGTCCACGACAAGGGAGGTGACCGCTGCACTCTATTCTGCTGTTTAGCCATATGTACAGCCCGCCGCTGTACCCTCGGGACAGTATTGAGAGGGGGCGGCGGAGCTGGTGCGTGGGACAGGGAAGGGGACCACTGAGACAAAGGAGGTGACACGAACTGAGTCGGCCTCGCTGGGGGAGAAGAGACGTGGAGGGAAACAGCAGCTAGGCAGTCCTTCTGAGGGAAGAGGGGCTTCGTTCTGGGGGCTTCGGTGTATGAGTAGAGGTGTGGGGCTCCTGGCTATGGGCGCACGGTCGAATGCTTTTCACGTGTCATCTCATTAAATGCTCACAACTCTACAAAGGCAGGAGGTAAAATCCCTGTTTTACAGGTGGGGAAACTGAGGCCCAAGGTTGTGTGGGTGGCTGGTGGCAGCACTAGGGTTTGGGCCCCATCAGCTACCAGAGTCACTGTCCGGGTCCACACGGCTGCTGCTTCCAGGAGGCGGAGTGGGGGGTCCGAGGCCAGGCAGTCACTCCCGGGGCGAGCTCTCGGGCATCAGCACAGCGATCCACAGCCCCTGGGCCCTGCCCGCCGCCCTGCGCAGCGGGCACGGTCACTTGCATTGACCCCCGGGGAAATCGAGGCAGAGAGCTGCCCTGCCCCTCGCCCCTTGCCCAGGGGACCCCTCCTGCTCAGGGCCAGCCTGGCTCTTGGGGTCCGGGCAGCTCCTCCTCTCCGCCCCCACACTCCTTCCTCTGCTCCTTCCTCCTGCGGGGCTTGGTCGCCAGAGCCGGGACGGAGCCATTTTTCATTCTCTGCCGCGGTCCCCTTTGGCTCTGCCGCAGCCCAGACAGAGATTTATCCAGGCCGGCTCGAGGCAGCCCGGTGGGAGGGCTCAGGGCGGCGCCGAAGCATGATGGATGGGGCCGCGCCTCCCCTGGGGCCTGTTGGGGTTCCCAGCCCATCCATCAGGAGCCACTGGGTGCCAAGGTCAGTGCTAACAAGGCCGCCGTCACCCCCCGCGGGGCTCCCTGGCCGTGGGGCGCGCGCTTGGCTCTGTCCACCTGGACTCTCCGGAGGGGCACACGGCACCAGCCTGCTGGGTGCAGCACTGGTGTCTCAGGCTGGTGGGCTGCAGCCTTGCCCCTGTGCCTCTGCCAGCGCAGCGCAGAGGACCGAGGGGCAGGGGACCCCAGCGGCAAGCTGGCACGTGGCCACACGACCAGCAGCCCAGGCACCTGCAGAATCAGTGCCCAGTGCCGGGGGACACTGCCGTTCCGTCCCTGGGGCGGTCACTCCCGCTGAGTACCGGGGGTGCCGGGAGGGTTTCCAGGGTTGTTTTATTTCATTTTGTGCTTTTGCAGTCCTGGGGATTGAGGGCTTTGCCCTCGGTTACATCCCTAGCCCTGTTTGCCTGGGTTTTTTTGTTTGTTTAGCTTTGCTTTGAGACTGGGTCTTGGTAAGCCACGAAGTTGCCCAGGGTGGGCTCGAACACACAGGAGTGCCGGGGAGGCCCGTGCCGCCACGCCTGGCTTTGTCTGGCTTAGCGGTGATTATGCCAGCTGCATCCTTCCGGCCCAGGCGGGTGGGTGCTTCCTGCGCGCCTTCTCACGGCAGGGACCCCAGAGCCGCCCGGTGGGATCTGCTCTCGTCTCCACTCACAGGGTCTGGGGGCTGCGTCCACAGTCTTGCAGCCAGAAGGTGGTTGTGCCGGGATTTTTATCTCAAAGCCCACATCCGTTTCCTCTGCCCCTGCTGTGTGCTCATTCAGTGGCTGCCTGGGCTGGACTTTGTGGACTTTGTGCCGGGTACCGGGGACACAGACAGGAAGTAAGACAGCACATAGTCGGTTCTCGGCGAATGCTTGCTGGCTGACTGTGAGAGAGAACGGACAGCTCAGTAGTGATCCACTGTGCATATCGGGAACAGGCGACCGGCACCTCTGTCCCCAGACGGACTCTTGTTCTGCCAAAGCTGCTGTAGCAAGTGACTGCCAACTTGGTGGCTCAGAACGATAGACCTTCGTTCTCTCTCGGAGTCCCAGAGGCTGAAGCTGAGGCGTGGTGGGGCCGTGCCCGCTCCCGGGGGTCCAGGGGAGGATCCTGCCCGCCCCTTCCAGCTTCTGGCAGCCCAGGTGTCGCCTGGCACCGCTGCCCTCTTGCCTCGGTCTGTCACCAATCAGGGACCCCACGCGTCCTCAGGGTGATCTCATCTCCAGATCCTTAATAGCAGCAGAGGCCCCTTTCCTGGAGCAAACTGCTGGGTGGAGATGGGGGCGTTTCCTCTGGGGGAAGGGACCACTCCACCCGCTAAAATCATCCTAATACAGCCTGGCGAGAAGGCCACAGTGTCCCTGACCACGCTGTCGCTGCGCTCACTCTGCCCAGTGTCTTTAGGACGCAGATAGGAGGAGGGGTCTTCGTGGGTCGAAAGCTTGGGTTGCCCCAGAGCCGCTGGGGCGCCAGGTGGTCAGGGAGCAGGCATTTGCTAACGCCTTCCTTGGTGTTCAGTGGGGAACTTTCCCAGCGCACAGACCGGGACTCACGCGCATGAAGTCTTTTAGATGCCACAGATGTTCCCATCAGGTGGCACTGGTTCCACATTCCTTCTTTACTACAAAAGGAACCAAATAATAGAGCCGGGCGTGGTGGCGCATGCCTTTAATCCCAGCACTCGGGAGGCTGGGGTAGGGGGAGCGTTGTGAGTTCGAGGCCAGCTTGGGCTACAACGTGAGCACAAGATCAGCCTGAGCTACGTAGTTCGACCCTGTCTCAAAAAACCCAGGGCCGGGAGTTTGGCTCAGCAGCATAAGCGCCTGTCTGGCAGGTGTGAGGCTGTGATTTCGATCCCCAGTGCCGCAAAAAAAAAAAAAAAAAAAAGGAACCAAATATAGCTGGTTCTATGCCTGTCTTCCCAACACTCAGGGAAGCCGAGGAAGGAGAACTGCATGTGTTAGGGCTGAGCCAGGGCTGCCTGCCAGCCTGCTTGCTTCCTGTGGGGCAGAAGCGTGGTGGGCGGCAGTTAAAAAATACTACTACTAGCCAGGCATGGTGATGCCCGCCTAGAATCCCAGCTCGGGAGACTAAGGCAGGAGTTTGAGGCCAGCCTGGACTACACAGTGAGTTCAAGGCCAGCCTGAGCTACACAGCGAGACCCTGTCTCAAAGCAAACAAACAACAACAACAAAATAATAATACTAAAGATGTCAGGAAGCTCAGCGTCGCATGCCTGGGGGTTCAACCCCCACCCACCCCCAGCCTCTCGAACCTCAGGGCTCAGGGAGGACCTGACCCCCACCTCCTGAGCACCCAGGAAGGGCGCCCCGAGCCCCTCAGAGAAGGGGAAACTGGGGAAGCCTCACCTCCCCGGAGCTGCAGCGGGCGGGGAAGATCCGGTCTCGGAAGCCCCATCCGCCTTTTCTTTGCCTCCCTGCAGGGCTGCCCGGCTGGTTCGGCCCTGTGCCCAGGGGCCAGGCGCAGTGGACAGGCCAGGGACTGGGGCGTCTCCTCGGCCACTTCCCCTCTAGCCTCAGCCCTAAGGCCGCCATCCCGGGGCTGCCCACACGGGAGCTGCTAATTGAATTCACCCTTGTGAAAACGGTTAACAAATTGCAAATGACCTCTCAGACAAATTTAGAAGCCGGGACTGTGTGCTCACCAGCCCCGGCCCTCCTCCCTCGTTAGCTTTTGTGCTGGATCTATGGACAATTAGGAAGCAGGAGCCCAGGGGTCCCTTGTCTAATTAGCTCTCAGAGCCTGCGGGGCGGGGAGCTAGGCCCCCCGGGATGCCCCGCTGGCCAGGGCCGACCACCCAGGGCAGGGCAGTGGGCACGAGGGGACCCAGGGGCCAGCCTGCTCACTTCCTGAGGGGACAGAAGCGTGCTGAGCGGCAGGCAGAGCCTGGGAGCTGTGACCTGCGAAGCCAGCAGGGGCCCCCTAGGCTGGACCCCCAGGGTGGGGGGTATCAGAGTACACCCCTGATAAAATGCAGATTCCTGGCTCCGCCCCAGGCCCAGTGAGTCCAAAAGTCTGGCAGCGAGGCACAGGCGTGTACTTTTTGTTTTTTCCTACAGTACCGGGAACTGAACCCAGAGCACTCACACGGAGTTAGGTCCTCAGCCTTTCTGTTTGTTTTTGGAGACAGGCTCTTGCTAAATTGCTGAATTGCCTGAGCTGGGCTTGAACTTGGGCTCCTCTTGCCCCAGACTCCTGGAGTGCTGGGATTATAGGCCTGTGCCACTATGCCTGGGTTTTTTGTTTTTGTTTTGAGACAAGATCTAGGTTTGTAGCTCGGGTTGGCCCCAAACTCAAAATCCCCCTGCCTCAGCCTCCCAGAGGAGAACGCTGAGGTAAAGGCAGAGGGCGGTGTCTTCCTGTCTTTTCTGTTGCTGTTTCTGAATACCCCCAGCTGCAAGGGTTATGAAGAACAGAGGTTCACTCAGCCCACAGTTCTGGAGGCTGGGACGTTGCAGGAGCACGGAGCCAGCCCCGGTGAGGGCCCCTTACTGCACCCTAAATGGCACGGGCCTCACAGGAGAAGCCCAGCCAGCAATGCCACCCTGATGCCACCCTCCTGTGAATCCATCAAATCCTGATCATCTCCCAAAGGCCCCACCTCCACATGCCACCAATGTGCAAATTTGGTGCTCACAGTTTTGGGGGATCAGGTTTCCAACACGTGAATCTGGGGACACATTTGAACATGGCAAGAGGACAGACGCGCAGCCGTGAGCCTGGGAACCCCAGACAGCACAGACCCCTGCCAGGTCCGCAGCGGGTCCCCACGGGCCTGTGTCTCGGCGTCCCCGGGGGACCAGCACCACTTCCTCCTGGGGGGAGAGGGAAGTATGAGTTCACCTGCAAACCGTTCTTCGAGCTCTGGGGAAGACAGAGACAGCAGGTATCTCTGTCATTTAAGAGGGAGAACCAAGGTTACAAGAGGGAGGGAAGACCATGTCCAAGCCAAGCACACCTGGGGCTAAAGAAGACAGCGCCAGCCAGGATTTTTTAATAAGAGGCAGGGTCTTGCTCTGCTGCCCAGGCAGCGGAGGCTGGGTGGGTCATGAAGAATACAGGTTCATTGGGCTCACAGTCCGTGGTCGCCCTGCCTCAGCCTCCAGGACAGCTACCACTGCCACACTGTCACTGTGGGGAATGTGTGCCTGGATTACCTGACGCAGACATTTGGATTCACGTGTGAATTTTTCTCATTTTTAAAAATGTTTTTAAATGCTGCAAGCCAAACTAAGCAGGTTTTGCAGACCCAGGAAGGTCTAGAGTCTGCTCTTTGCAATTCTTTCAGAGCAGCCGCTGCCTGATAGTGGTTCTGAGCAAGTTATTATCCAGTCGGGTTGAAGCCCAGTTTCTTCATCAAGGGAAGGAGGGCGACGTAACAGTTTTGGTCCAGGCGGAAGTGGGGTGGCCCGTGGTGCATGAACGCAGCATGGGAGGTTGCAGAGGGAGCCCGGTGGGGGTGGAGCGGGGTGGATACGTGCAACCATACATATGTGTAACACACACACACACACACACACACACGGGCGGTTCTGGGGCCCCTTGCGGATGCCAACATCGGCAGACACGCGGGTCTCTGGTGTGAAATGCAGTAAGGTTCCCGCTGAACCTTCATGCACTTTAAGATCCCTGATCATGCCTCGTACTGCATAGCTGCTAGGGAAATAGCTTCCTCCTGTGGCTTTTAGGGAATACGGGCAAGAAAGAGTCTGTGTGTGTTCAAAACAATTCTCCTTTCAATTCATGGTTGGTTGGATCTGCAAATAGAGAGGGGAAACCGAGGCGATCGGAACCAGACCCAGAGTTCGTACCCACGCCTGTCCCCAGGTCCTGAGCCGGCCATGCCGTTTTGCAGCCGGTCACCACTGGGGGGCGCTGGGTGAGGGGACCCGGGATCTCTCTGTGTTCTTTCTGGGGATTGCCCGGGAACCAGCAGTGATCTTGATAAGAGTTTTTAATGAAAAAAGATTTAGCAGAAGCCATGGTACCTTATGGGCACGATTATTCAGAATTCCTGTTAGAAAAACAGGGCAGGCAGGAGCGCGATGCTTGGTGAACTGTCCCTGAGGCCACTTGATGCCCTGTCACCGGGAGCCCATTGGGGAACCCCAGTCCTGCGGGAAAGGGAGGCCCCCCACCGCCCACCACGGGCCTGAGCCAGCGGCTTGGTGCTGGCCGAGAATGCAGGGGTGGGCTTCGGAACAGTCACCTCGCGCCAGGCTGTGCTCCCCAGGGGTAGGGGCTTTGGTCGCCTCTAAGGAACCCCTGTGGGGTGTCTGTCACTGCTGGGTTTTGATCAGGACCTCCGAGGCCCCGTCTACCCCTTCATCCCCGAGTCCATGTGGGGACACTGGTGCCCGCACCTTTCCGGCCCCTGGGGAGGAGCACGGCTGTTCGCATATTTGAGCTGGGTTTTAATTTTATTTTAACAAAATAGCTGTCTCCACTGGAAGACGCATCAAGAGCCCATGTAGGACCCGTCTTGAGTGGAATCGCGTTGAACAGACCTCCGTGCTGTCATTGATTTTCCGGGAAGAAAAAAATCGCCTCTGGCTACTAAACCGAATTAGTAGTCACTGATGACCAATTATTTTAGCCCGCTGTGAACGGAGCTCCGTACTGAAATCCAGTTTGTCAGACCCGAGTCTCCCTTCTGAAACACCTTTCAGCGAATGTGTACCCCGTGTCCCTCTGAAGGCGCCTCCCCCTTCCTCTCTCCCGCCAAGTTCTGGGCTCCACGAAGTTTTAATGAGCGTCGAAGATGAAGATGAGCTGCCATGAAAGAGGCCCCTCTAATCCGCCGAGCCTCCCGGCGGAGAGCGGCGGCCCGCAAATCAGAACTGTCAGTCCGCCTCCTCCTCCGCGTCCGCCCGGCCTAACGTTTGCAGATGGTAATTTCCACCTCCAGCCCCCGGCCTGGCCCTGGCTCGGCCTGCCTGGCCCTCACCTCCCTGGACATCGTTGGGGAAACAAGGGGGACCAGACTGAGGCCTTCCGAGGTTTCTCCCAGGTCCGCACCCCCGCCCGGGGGAGCAGATGCCGGTTCATCTTATTTCCCCGTCTCCCGCTCCATTAGGCTTAATTCTGACATGGTTTTGTTGAGATGGGGGACTTTTCTGAGGGATTCCCTCTAGGTTCTCTAGAGGATTTGGGGGGACTTTTAGCAGTGGCCTTGTCACATCTCGGGCATTGGTCTGGGGTCAAACACAGCCCAGACAGCAGCTGGGGATTGGGGGAGGCTGAGACACCTGACTGGGCCTGGTGGGTCAGGACAATGGATCCTTCTTTTTTGTCTGATTTCTTGAGACAGGGTCTCATGATATAATTCAGGTCGAATTCACTAGGTACCCCGGGCTGGCCTTGAACTCACAGGGATCCTCCTGCCTCAGCCTCCCGAGTGCTGGGATCACAGCTGTGGCCACCACACCTGGCTTAATGAGACCTTTCTGTAGAAGAAATGCTGTTGAAGCCCAGGGAAGTGGACTTGTGGGAACACCCAATCTAACTCTCCTCTCCTCTGAGCACAGAGAGCCCAGTGATCTAACAACATGGCCAAAGAAAATGGGGCTTGGAAAAGTGTGTCCTGCATTCCAAGGGAAGCAGGAAGTCGCAGATGGAGGTTGAGACCAACGGGAGGCTGGAAAAAACAGACCTCCAGGCAGGAGGATCCTTGCAAGTTTGAGACCAGCCTGGGCTACAAAGTGAGCTCAAGGCCAGCCTGAACTGCATAGTGAGACCCGGTCTCAAAAAGACAAAAACCAGACTGTGGCTCCTGCGTGTGCTGGGGGGATGCAGGACAGGGGCCCCCTTGGAACCTGGCTGCAGACGACAGTGCTGGGGGAGTGGGGTCCTCCGTGGAGGTAGCCAGGCCTGTGTACTTGGTCTCTGCTGCTGGCCACCTGGGCCTCGGCTACTGCCCTTTGCGACCGTGGACTCCCCCTCTGGCTGAAGCCGTTGTGGCTGCAGGGTGGGGGCCTCCACTTTTTGGCCTGACTGTGCTGTGTGACCCGGCCGAGCCATTTGACCTTTCTGGGTTCCCCTCCCCTCTTTTTCCATACTTGCTCGCTTGTTTAGCAAGGATAAATAATTAAGCTGTTCGGTGGGTGGGAAGGGAGCAGAAAGGAGGCTGTAATTATTACCACAGTGGCCTCAGCCCCTGGCAAAATCATTCATTTCTGGGGTGGGAAAGAAAGACCTTTCTTTATAATAAAGAACTACATTTACTTTAAAAGGAAAGAAAGAAAGAAAGAAAGAAAAAGAAAGGAAGAAAGAAAGCAAGCAAGCAAGCAAGCAAGCAAGCAAGCAAGCAAGCGAACCTGGCATAGTGGTGCACACTTATAATTCCAGCACTGGGGAGGCTGAAGCAGGAGGACCCCCCACCATGAGTTCCAGGCCAGCCTGGGCTATATAGTGAAACCTGGTCTCAACACACACACACACACACACACACACACACACACACGCACACGCACGCGCACGCACACAAAACAAAAAAACAAAAAAACAAAAAAACAAAAAAAGAAAAGAGAAAGAAGTCATTGTAAAACAGCCGTAAAAGACAGTTGTGGAGGAAAATAAGGAGCCGGCCCCTGAAGACACATCTCGGAGGGGTCAGGGATGCACGAGAATGTGCCGAAAAGTCCCCCACGGCCCTGGGGCCTCCTCCCTCCCTTTTCCCACCCACTCACACTCGTGTGCAGGGACCTGTCCATGGAGGTTTCTTTCCACCCAGACTTAGTTTGTAAACGCTTAACGTTCATCCCAGAGAGTTACCTGGCTCCTTCCGTGTACAGCCACCTCTTTTTGGCAGCTGTATAATATTTCATCATGAGTGCATGTCATGGTACACAGGTGGCCGGGGAACCCAGGGACACCTGAGCCCTGGCCCATGTGGCCTGTCCAAACCTGCTCCGAGGGTCAGCTTCTTTCCCCTGTATAATTCCAGCACTGGGGAGGCTGAGGCAGGAGGACCCCCCACCATGAGTTCCAGGCCAGCCTGGGCTACATAGTGAAACCAGGTCTCAACACACACACACACACACACACACACACACAAAGGTAACTCGGTGCGGTATTAAAAAGCCTGGGCTGGTGTCAGACTTGGCACTTCCTGTTCCGGTATTGCTCAGAGGAGCAACAGGAAGTGAGCTATGCCCGCAGGTGTCTCGCTGACACAGGGCCCCGCTGCGTTTGGTCCTAGTTGATGAGTAGTCTGTCCTTTACACTCTCCTCCATTTGGCCTGTGATCATCAAAAGGTTAGGGAAGCTCTTGTTTGAGAAGTTCTGGAAAGTTCTGGGAAGTTCTTTCTATAACACAGTTGGGGGACTTGTGTGTGAAATGCCTGGGCCAATTCCCAGAGCTTAACTAAAGCTTTGTAAATGGACTTCAGTCAACTTTGATCTTTAACGTTTTCTTCGAAAAGTCACCCAATTTGTTCTGGTTTTCACATTTATTGGTACAAAGTTGCACATAATATTCTCTTCTAATTAAAAAAAAATCTTACCTGCACCCAGAGACAGCTCCTGGTGTTTTGGGCCTGGTGCTTAGTCACCTTTGAGGATCTTCCTTACAAAAAAAATAATAATAATGCAAAACCATGAATGCAAATTAAAGCCTCGAAATGAATAATTAGATTGGGAAAAGAGATAGGAATGAATTAAAATTTAAATAAACCACAAACCACAAAAATCTAGATGAGCAACCTACTTGTAAAAAATTGAACAGGGGCCGGGAGTTCGGCTCAGTGGCTTAAGTGCCTGTCTGGCAGGCGCGAGGTTGTGAGTTCGATTCCCGGTGCAAAAAAAAAAAAATTGAACAGGGTCATGACGGCACACACCAGTGATCCCAGCACTCAGGAGGCTGAGGCAGGAGAATTGCCATGAGTTTGAGGCCAGCCTGGCTACATAGCGAGACCCTGTCTCAAAAATAAAAAACAATTGAATACCTCATCTACCACGTATTGATTCTTTCCCATAGATTTTTCAGCTCCATATTTTTTGATGATCTCTTTGTATAATTGTAAATTT
>RJWM01043200.1:0-13933 GCA_004363535.1 Dasyprocta punctata
ACATCTTGACACCATAACATTAAGTGAAATAAATTAGATACACAAGCTTAAATATTCATGGTTTCTCTATATGAGAAAGCCAAAATAGAAATAAAAGATAGTTGGAAGGAGGGAGATAGATCTTTTGCAAATGGGAAGGGTACCAAGAGATGGGACTGGGCAGGATGGGTAAGGGAGTGAAAAAAAAAGAATTCAGATGCATTATGTACATGTACCAACTGCCCATGAGGAATGTAACCATTATGTACCACAAACATGTACTAATAAAAAACTGAAAAAAATACATGATTTGAATGGTGCCATATAGCTCTGCAGTAGTGCTTATTACAGAGTTGGCAGGCAGTATTTGTTGAATAAACTTGAACATTCTGCTGTTTCTTGACCTTTTAATTATATCTAATACTTTTCCCAAGTCTCTATTTATGTTGATGTAGCACTCTTCCTTCTTTCATAGGTTTTATTTTTTATTTACTTTTTATTCTTCAAAATCAATCACTCTAGATACTTTAGAAGTCTCTCCATTGTGGTCTCTTATGATTAATCAACTATTGTCTCACGCCTTCAGAATAACACCCCTAAAATGCTGTCTAAATAATGTAATTTTTGGAAAAGAACATATGCCACAATTTTTTTTTTTTGGCACCGGGGATCGAACTCACAGCCTCACACCTGCCAGACAGGCGCTTAAGCCACTGAGCCAAACTCCCAGCCCTGGTTTTTTTGAGTCAGGGTCGCACTATGTAGCTCAGGCCAGCCTTGCTCTCGGGTTGTAGCCCAGGCTGGCCTTGAACTCACAATGCTCCACCTACCTCAGCCTCCCGAGTGCTGGGATTAAAGGCGTGCACCACCACGCCCGGCTTATGCCACAATATTAATACAGAAGCAAAACTTGGTGTGTGTGTGTGTGTGTGTGTGTAGAGCAGACACTAGCTAACTGTCCAGTATACCAGTCTCAGAGATTACAAATTAAATTCAAACGCTAGTAAAATTGTAAATGATTATGTCATGAGTATTTGGAGTCTTGAATTTGATAGTTGAAACCATCTACAACAATCCTCTATATTCCAAGTATGAAAATAAAAGGACAAGCAAAGAATGCTTAGAGTCAGTCTCTGTATCAATGGGTTCCATATTCATAAATTCAACCAACCACAGACAAGAGACTATTCAAGAAAAAAAATGTATCTGTATGGAACCTGCAAAACTGCTTTTGCTGTGATTATTTCCTAAACAATACCATACAAAAACTATTTACATAGCATTCACTTTGTATTAGGTATCACAAGTAATCTAGAGATTATTTAAAATATATGGGAGGGGATGTGTAGGTAATATACAAATTTTATACATGGGACTGTAACATCCTCAGATTTTGGCATCAGTGCAGTTCTGGGATACCAAGGGTCAGCTTGCATTCACTTCTTGCTGTAGCAAAGTAGAGAACTGCTATCACTTTTGTTTGATGGTGACTTACAGGCAAACATGATAGTGTACTGATTTATGTTGCAAAAAAGGAAGGAGTCAAGTATTCCCTCCCACCGGAATTGGAAGTTGTTGGCATGAATTTGGCTTTCTCTGGTTAATCCTAAGTGGGAAATGGAAACAAACTAAGGAAACTGACAGTCATCAATCAAGCCCAGGTCATTTTGTGTTGATCACTGAACAGACTGTGATTGCCTTTACGGACTGGTTGATACAGAGATTGTGGGTTGGAGTTCTATTTTTTATATATGGTCCAGCCGTTGTTTGTGAGTTCAGTCTCTCACAAGATTCTATTCAAGTTCATCATATTCCCTGCAGTACATACCAGAATTCTGGGCATATGCTTGAATTGATAAGCATTTGTTGATTTGATATGCTTATAAGATGACTAAATGGGTTGAGATTCATAATTTTTTATTTTAAAGAGGAAAAACAACAGCAAAAGCAAAATGACAACAAAAAAACAATGGCGATATAGAATTTCAAAACAAGGTGATAGAAATTTAACAATGGTTGTTATAATGCATGTTGTTATCCTCAAAGTAATTGCTCAGGCTGCCAGATACAGGCATGTAAGATTGATCAAACCATGTAATTTCCCTTTGAGCAGTTTCTTTCCCTTTTACTATGTCTATTGTAACTTTTTAAAATCTTATTTACTATTCAGTTTCTTACACCAGCGGGACATTACGATGTTTACACATGCAAGTCTGATTTATTCCACTTATGAGTATGGTTTCTAGTTGCATCCATTTACCTATGAAAGCCTTAATTTTATTGTTCTTTATGGCTGAGTAGTATTGCATTATATAAAAATACCACATCTTTTTTATCCATTCCTCAGTTGATGGGCATTTATATTGTTTCCAAGATTTACCTATTACAAATTGTGCTGCTATAAACATGGATGCACATATATGCCTGTGATATGATGTTTTCAATTCTTCTGGGAAAATACCCAGGAGGGGAACAGCTAGGTCAAATGGAACCTCTAATCCCAGATTTTTAAGGAATTTCCATACTGATTTCCACAGTGGTTGTACCAATCTATACTCCCACCAAGAGATTCATAAACTTTAAACAAAATATATATTGTATATAAAAGACTTCTTTGGAATTTGAACCTTAGTACATTTTATGGGGTAAATCATGTGCTCTAGTAGAAGTCATAAACTTGGGAGCTTCTAAGATATCTAAGGTATTAAGGATTATTGTATGTAATAATGCCCTAAAATTTATGGAGGTTATGGACAAATTGGACAAGCAAGGTATCAGCAGGAATCTGAATAAAAGGTTCCCACATCCTTGGAATAAGCATCTCTAAACAATGTAAGATTGACACCCATTCATTCCCATGTTTTGAGGGCAGGACAGAGTTCTAAAAGCATGATCTCTTCCTATAGATGTACGTAAGCAAGACTTTAGAAAAGAGGCAGAATCTGAGTTTGATTTTAATGGTGGGGATATTTTATAAGGGAAGAAAAGAGGTTTTTTTCTGAGTAAAAATATATGTCCATGAGAAAGAGGTGTATCCAGAAACAAGTTATAAAACTGGTTTGGCAAAGCACAGTGTATATGTGGTGAAGCAATAGAAAATAAAACAGGTCAGGTGAGTTCTGTGAAGATTGAAGCATGCTAGAAAACTAGGCTTACGAATGTATACCCCTAATTCAAATGTGATGAGAACCTGTGACCTTTTAGGTAAGAGAAAAACACCTTTAAGCAAGTACTGTACCACTGAGCTACACCCTCAGCTGGAGAGAAACACTTAGTAAAACATTATTGCATATCTGTATGTTCCAGTGTTGTAATATTGTAGGAGGACCCATGGGGTCTGCCTTCAACCATATTAGGTTATGAACAAAACCGATAATCTACTTAGGGTAGTAATTTGCTAAGCTGGAAAATATAGAATCTAAATGCATTTGTTTGTCTCCTCTTAGCACTCTGTACTTTCAGGGATACCAAATCAATGCTTGTTTTGAATGTCACTTCCTTTCATATCTTACTACAGAAGAAATACTTTGGAATTGAATAAAAAAGTAAAAGACCCATCTCACTGGTTTTTGAGCAATTCAAAATAACGCTATCGATACCCACCTTGTATATTCAACCAGCTGACTCCACTCCCAAGTAGACTACTGGCACTGCTAATGAGGAGCGCTGGTCGTGTTAGAACAGCTATGCTCACTTCCTAACATTCACTTGACCCCTCAGCTCCTAACCTGCTGGTTTATCTCCTGTGTGGTCTGCTCTAGATATCGGAAATCACTTACACAGTACAACACTAGCTCTCCTCTCTTTTGAACACTTATCTGAATCTAGTCACTCAGTGAACAACCCAGCCTGAGTTGCTGGTCCCTGGAACCCTTCCCCAGACCTTGTGGCCCATGTACAGCATGGATTGCTTATCATCACAGGAGAAAATGTGAATGAATAAATAAATAAATAAACATTGCCATGACACATGTAACAGGTTGTTATGCCACTTTTTCTGTTGTCTCCTGCTTTGAGCAGGAGCTGCCAAAGCATAGAAAAAACAATAATTAACAAAGATGTTTGCTTTGGTTACTTTCTCTCCTTGCTGAGACAAAACACCTGACACCCAAAATTAGGGAAGGAAAGATTTATTTAGCTTACAGTTTTTGGAGGTTTCAGTCCATAATCAGCTGGTTCCCAGGTAGGGTGGCATGGCACAGGGGCAACACTTCAAGGCAGCAGCAAGCAAAGGCAGTCAGAGCAAAAGGGGGAAAGCAAGCCTATTCTCCTCCCTTATAGTGTATGCAGGCCACCCCTCACCCCTCAGGGCAGATGTAGCACTCACCAAATCACCTTGCCCTCCTTTGCACAGGATGAGGATATTTATAAAGTAGGAACTCTGGCTCCCTGCTGAGTCTCTCAGTTAAACTTCTAAACTTCTCAAGTTGACACAATGTATCAACCATAACAATAGTCACCATCTAAGTATGGTGTAAGTAAGGTACTAGGTCATAGAAACAGGAGTGTTCCAACCCAGTTTTATTGTCAGGACAACACACACATACAGGCTGTCTATGTAACAGAGAACTACTTGAAGAATTTGTAAGTGGCCAGGTAAACAAGGTAAGATTCATGTTTCCCAGCAGAAACATATCATATAAACAACCATCTGCATTTGAAATATATCATATTTCCCAGAAGCAGTATTCCATGAAAACACAGATTTACATCTGGTGTTCTGTTAAAAAGTCTAACATGGCTGGGGATTTAGCTCAGTGGCTTAAGCACCTGCCTGGCGAGCAAGAGGTTGTAAGTTCGATCCCCAATACCAAAAAAAAAAAAAAAGAAAGAAAGAAACAACAAAAAGTCTAACATTCACATCATACATCTTCAAAAGAAAAGCCCGGATTTGTTAGTGTTTCTGGTTTCCATGGTGTGAGTCCATGGTTCCTGACTTCCACCATGAGCAACTTCAAGCTACCACCATGACATCAGTGAACATGTAGTTGAGAAAAGGTGTACAGTAAGACACCATTACAGAATATTTTTATCACACAGATACAATAGGTACAAGTAAACTCAAAAACAAAGATAATAGTAAAATGTACAGTAGTGAAATAATTAAGAAACACTGAGAACTTATTGATATTTAATATATTTATTCAATTATAAGTGTATATATGATTTAATTTTTAATGAGGGCTGGCTGTAACAACCACCTTGAAAAGTTCCTAATATTGTAACTACCAGCTTTCTTGAGTCAGTACAGACAAATCTCAACATACCACTATAGCATTCCAAGGAGACTCTGATGCCTGATAAACAGCAGCCAGCCCACTAAAGTGAACCCTTCCTCCTTCTCTGGCCTTCTTCTATCATATCCCTTCCCCATCCATGCAGACATCAGATATAGCCTAGTGAGTGTGGGGAAGGGGACAGGAAAAAATAGGCAAAAAAGAAGTAAGCAACTTTCTCTTTGACCTTTAGGTTTTTAGGCCTAAAATAGGCCTACCCTGGAAGAGAGGTGGAACTTCAACTGAATAGTTGTTAGGATTTATAAGATAACTAGACTAAAATGAACTTGCTAGTGTCTAAAATAATCCAGTAATGCACCTGCTTGGCAGGCGCAAGGTTGTGAGTTTGATCTCTGCTACCAAACAAAAAAGAAAAAGAAAAAGAAAAAAAAGGATCCAGTAAAGCTAACTAATTTCCTACTCTTTCATTTCAAGGCATGAAAGAACAACTAGAGCAATGAATCTATAGGGGAAAAATTGAGAAAAATAAATTTTCTATTTGTACTCTACAAAATCTAGTTCATTGAGAAACTTGCAGTTTACATATTCCTGTATAGTAAATTGCTCTGAAACTTAGCATCTTAAAATATGATTTCAGAATCGATGTGGGTCAGGAAATTAATAATGATTTTAGCTTAGGATTTCTTCAAAAGTTTGCTGTCAAAGTATTGCTGTCATCTGAGGGCTTGACTGGGGCAGCAGGATCCCATTTGAGAAAGAAGGAACAATTTCTAAGTAAAACATTATGTTTGTTGCATATCATTCTCTGAGGCTTACTGAAGAATAGGACCAAAAAAGGGGTTGCAATCTTTAAAAATCTCATAGGAGACTGAGGAGGAAGCAACCCGAATGTGCATTAATAGATAATGGATAAACAAAGAGTGGCACACATATACAGTGAATTTTATTCAGGAAAATAATGATACATACAAAAGAATGAAATAATGTGAATGTACCTTGAAAATATTATGCTGAGTTGAAGAAGCCAGACTGAAGAGGCCATATATTATATGATCCCATTTACATGAAATATCCAAGAATCTACAATCCACCTAGACGACCTAGATTAGTGATCATCAGACAGTAGGGAAAGAAAACACGGGCAAGGTGGGTGGCAGCTGCTCAGTGGGTATGCAGTTTCCTTCCAGAGTGATGAAAGCACACTGGAAACTAAAGGGAAGTGGTGTTGTACAACATTGTCAATGTCACTGAAGTGTCCTACTTTGAAATGGTTCATTTTATGCTTTGTGAATTTTAGCCTTCAATTTTTAAAATAGAATTAGTTATTTTTGGAAAGAGAGGAGCTTGTGTGTTAGCAAGAATGAGAATCTAGGGATCACAGAAATAGAGGGGAACAGGAGATCTTCCCGAGAATAAGATTTTGTATCTACACAGGTACAAGTACAACCACTGAAACTAGACTTACAGTTGTTATGATGTTTGGTGTTTTGTTTTTGTTCTTTTGAGACAGGGTCTCATTATGTAGCTCAGGCTGACCTTGAACTTGCAGCAATCTCTTTTTGCCTCAGCCTCCCAAGTGCTGGAATGACAGTAGCTCTACTATGAGCTTGTTCCCATTTGAGAGTTGGAGAGAATTCAGGTTATGAGTAAAGGACAGCTGAACAGCATCTTTAGTATGAGCTGCCCTTGCATTGTAGTGCATGTCACAGAAATTGTATTTTTCCAGGCCCCACTGGACTTGGAAGGGAAAAACTGTACCAGAGAAATTGTTCTTTTAAAAACTTTGTTCTTTTTGAAACTGCCTAGCTCTGTAACTGCTTCACGACTTTTTAATTACTTTCTTAACTTTCGTAACCGCAAGAGTGTAACCGAACATACAGGATGTCTGATTGTAACAACCTCCATGACCACTAATCTAATCTTCTAACTGATGATCATTAATTTAGCCTTGTAGCCAGTGATCTCTTACTGCTAGCTAATCAGAACTGTCAGGCTGTTCTGTCTCGCCTTTGTACCTCCTGCTTATGCATCATATAAAAGCCCTAGACCACCAGAAATTGGGGCCTGATATTTTGGGAATGATCTCAATCAGTGCTCATCGATGTAAATAAATCTGCCTCCAAATCCTGGGTGCCCTTTGGGTGTTTCTGTTTGCCAGACCAGTGAGAACCATTTGTCAGGTAAAGGCTGGTTTGTGGTTTAGGGTCCTATGATGTTCCCTCATCACTTTGGTAAAATTAATTAGTTCATTAAAGGACTCGACCTACTAATACTAGGAAACTTAAGGTGGAGGAGTGAATCTTACACTTGGTGACTTTGCAAACAAGTGAGTTCATTTCTTATTAGCTAACAGTTCTCCATGGAGCCTTCTGGTATGATTTATATCTGGATGTCCCCTCAAAACCTCATGCACTCGTAAGTGGGGCTTTGGTGGTGACTGGACCATGCGTTAGTCCACTGATGAGTTTATAGGTAAATGTGACATTGGTAGGTAAAGCCTGGTCCATGAGGGTGTGACCTGGGAGGGTCTATCTTCCTCTCTCCTCCATTCTCTCTGTCCCTACTTCGAGTTGCCACATTATATGCTCTTTCTCCTCTACCACTGCACTCTATCATGCTGCACTGTCTTGGAGCCAGCCAACTACAGACCGAAACCTCTACAAACCGTGAACCAAAATAACCTTTTTTCTCTTTTTTTAAATTGTGGGTGTTGAATATTGTGTCTCAGCAACAAGAAAGTAACTAAGATACCTTCTGATCTCTGACTCATCTGACTTTGACTCAAGAGTGTTTTTGAGTACTAGAAACAAGTATCTCACCTACACACTTCACCCCCAATTGTGTAAGAATGCTTTGTGGGAAGTGATTCTCTCAAAGGGAGCTTTCTTCTGTGACCAGAGTTGCATCCCCTAAGAAATATCAAGATGACTCATGGAAATTTTCTTTAGGTAAGGCTTTGAGGAATTATTTTTATCATCCAAATCTCACAAAAAGGTAAGTAGTGGCCAAGTTCATTTGCAATGTAGTAATTTAAAAAATTTTATAGTATCTTTATATTATAAAAATTCTTTAGAAATTGTTGCCGTATGGGTTTGTACAGATGGATGAGTGAGAATAATCCAGGTGGAAGAAACAACAGGTGGGTTTAGGAAAGAAGGCCAAGTGGCTAAGGTGTTGGTCAGCAAGGGAAGGTAGGAGAGGAACTGAAGAGGAAGGCAGTAACCTATATACATAGTTATGAGAATCTTGGCAAAAAGTCAGTATTTCATTGTTAGTGCAATGATATGACATTTATAGGTCTTGATAATATTCTATGAGATTTTTGAAAAATAAATTACTCTGACTGAAATATGAAGAATGAACAGAAGTATATGTAAAGATGAAAAAGAAATCTGAAAGTTGTTGTAGAAGTCAAGAGACCGATGGTGATGTCTTGGACCTGACATGGAGTAAAGGAAAAGCAGAGAAATGGACAGATTGACATAGATCTTACAAATGGTACTTACTGATGAACTGGAAGTGGAATTGACATAGAAAGTGTTAAATATTGTCCCTGATGCTGCATATCTTTAGTGCTAAACAGAGTACCTGGAAGACGCACATATTTAATGAATAAAACAGGTTAAAATCTACAAATGTAAGAATCAAACCATAAACATAGAAGAGTGTTATCTAATCCTACTCTGTTTTTCATAATAGCCACTAGAAAATATTAGAAATAAAACTAAAGCCAGCTCTTTGCAGTTTAAGGGTAGAGAACAATGGAGCAAGAAAAATAGGTGGCTACTCACGGAATAAGTCTAGAAAAATTGGGTGAACTTACCCAAGAGTCACCTTGCAAAAGATAGAAGAATATAGATCCTGTTGAAAATACCCTTAATTTGTCCACTAAAGATTATGTTATTTTCTCTGTGTGTCATTTCTTAAAATAGTGAGTTATTATGTGTGTGGACATCAGAATACTGTTAGGTTACATTTTAAAAGATAAGCCTTGCAAAATATAAAGCAATCAGAACGCTGCCTCTCTATCCAAATTTCTCTTTATTGAGCTTTCAAAGTAGCTCAGCTGCAGTTTTATTAAGATATAAAATTGGTACTTTCAAAATCAGGAAATTGTGAATGGTCTGAAAACTGGGTAGGCAAAAGTTACCAGGAATTTTCATGTTAGAGTGGCCTTAAATGAACTTCTTTCTCTGCCAGGGTTTTGCCTCATTAATGGTTTCTTGGCGCAGCTTTTATTACTAAACTAGTATGATAAAATACAAGAGAAGGACATAAAAGTAGAAAATTTGAAAAATGTGGCTAGAGTCAACTATACTTAGTGTTAATATGTTGACAAATGTTAGGATAATATCTTTATTGCAATTTTAGTTTCACAGCAAAATTGAGTGAAAGCCCAGAGTTGCCACGTATCCCTTATCCTTCATGCATACAGCCTACCCCATTCCTACAGCCCATACCAGGTAAAGATGGATTTTAGATGTGATGATTTCACACACACACACACACACACACACACACACACACCACACACGCATGCACACTTTGGAAAATGAATGGAGATAATTTTATTCATCGATTTGTGGAAGAGTGAACTAAATCTTCCCTGTGAAGTTTACCTGCTGGGAATCCTTATTTAACATGAAGTATTTGAGGTCACATAAACATTTCAAAACTGCAAAGAGAAGTAGGTCAGCCAACATCAGAAAGATATGTAAGCATTAGAAGCTGTTTTTGCTTATTGTAATGTTTTTGGATTCTAGTACAATGATAATCAGTTTAGGAGACACCATAGAATCACGTGGGAGTTTTTAAAGCTCTTGGAGACCAGGTTGCGACCTCTACTCAGTACCTAGTGGAGAAGTGCACTGCTCAAAACAAGAGCTGGAGGCTGTCTCTGATCCTACAATGCTCTTCCTTCCTTTCCTCCCTCCTTCTTTCTTTCCTTTCTTTCTGTCTCTTTAAATTCCTACAGTACTTATAGATTAGTTCATACTTGTTTGCCTTGAATATGTTACCTAGCTATTTCATGAATTAAAATGTCTTTCCAAGACATGAAATAGGATATTTCATTTCTACTTCTTTTTGTCTTCTTCTGACTCTATATAATGCTATTAATAAATGCTAAATACTTGGTGCTTAATAATTTAAATAAGGCAGTGAAAGACCTGTACCTTTACTCAAAAGCTCGTAACCATAGAGATAAAAAGAGAGAGGGAGTATGAAATGGGTCGTAGGATTGACAATTAAACACGATGCAATAAATCAGAAGAAAATATGATATAATACATATTATAGTCTGTCAAAAAAACTGTGTAGAGTTAATACATGAATTCAGTAAAGTACATAAATTCAAACTAAAACCTTGACACATGAAAATCTGTAATGTTTCCATACACTAACAACAAACTATAATATGAAGAAAATTGCATTTATAATAGCTACAAAAATGCTTAGGCATATATTTAACCACATAGGTAAAAGACCTGTACGTTGAAAGCTACGAAACATTGATGCCAGACATTAAACTAAACACAAATAAATGGAAAACACCTCATGTTCATGGGTTGGGAGAATTAATATTTTTTAAATTTCCATAACAACCAAAATAACATGTAGACTTAATGTAATCCGTATCAAAATTTCAATGTAATTTTTCATAGAAATCGAAAAACAATCCTAAAATTATTATGGAATTACAAAAAACAAGTTGGCAGAGAAATTTTGAGCAAAAACAATAAAGCTGGAGGCGTCACATTAGTTGAACTCAAATGATATCTTCAATTCTGTTCCACTGATTCACATACCTATTTTTAGTCCAGTACCATGCTGCTTTTGTCATTATTACTTTGTACTATAATTTGAAGTCAGGAATTTCAAGACCTCCAGCTTTGTTCTTGTTGCCTAAAATTGATTTTGCTTTTCTGGGTCTCTTCTGGTTTCATATGAATTTTAGAATTCTTTTCTCTAGTTCTGTAAATTATGCTGTTGGCATATTGATTGAGACTACACTGAATCTGTTTAAAAGTTTTGGGAGCATAGCCATTTTGACAATATTAGTTCTGCCTATCTAGGAGCAGGGGACATCTTTCCATTTTCTCCTATCCTCTTCAAGAGTACAGTATTTTTTCAGAGTACAGTATTTTTCTTTGCAGGTATCTTTCACTTACTTTGTAGGTTAATTCCTAGGAACCTATTTAATTTTTCTTGAAGCTACTGTTAATGGTATTGTTTTCATAATACCCTTCTCATTGAGTTCGTTATTGCTGTACAGAAATGCTAATGATTTTTGTGTGTTTAACTTGTATCCTGCTGGCATAGGAGATTAGGGCATGGCAAAGCTGGCCTGGATGTATCCTGCTGATTACAAGAGCCCAGAACACATGCTCAGAACAGGTTCCAAAGACCTGCACACAGACTGCTCACAAGAACTCGACGTTTTCACTAAGATGGCCTAGACCTGAAGTCTGTCTCTCTGATGCCATATGTAGATGTTCTCACAGATTTCTTTGAAATTTGGACAATACAAAAGGTCACAGATGCCAGGAAGACCTTGCTATCATGGCTTTCCTCATGATAGCCCACCCTGCTTTCTCCAGGGTGTTCTTTTATCTTACTTTTTCACTTTTACTCAGCCCAAGCTCACTCTGTAGAGCCAGTTTCTCTCTCTCTCTTCACTTTTACCTTTTCAAATAAACTTTGGCACTGCTTATTGCTCATCTCATTGAATTCTTTGTTCAACATGAAAAGAACCTGGAATTAAACTTTAGGAGGCGAGGTGAGCAATCCAAAACTTGGTAATGTTCATTTGGTGAGCTACTTTTAGAAGCAGCTACCCAATATCTGCTACATTGCTGAAGTTGGTTATTAAGTCTAAGAATTTTTTGGTGGAGTCCTTTGAGTCTCCTATGTAGAGTATGATGTCATCTGCAAATAAAGATAATTTGAGTTCTTTCCTATATGTATCCCTTTTATTTCTTTCTCTTGCTTGCTTGTTCTGGCTAATGTTTCAAGCACTATGTTGAATAGAAGTGATAGTGGGCAGCCTTGCTTTGTTCCTGATTTTAGGGGTAATGACTTTAGTTTTTCCCCATTTAGTGTGATGCTGGCTGTTGGTTTGTTTTAACAGCTGCCTTAGTTACTTTTTTTGTTGCTGAGACAAAATACCTGACACCCCAAATTAAAGGAGGAAAGGTTTATTTCAGCTCACCATTTGTAGAGGTTTCAGTTCCTAATGTCTCCAAGGCAGGGTGGCAGGGCAGAGGGGAATCACAGAGGAGGAACAGCATGTGGTGGCAAAAGGCAGCAAAAACAGCAAGCAGCGAGTGATAAGCAACAAGCAGCCACAGCAGCCCTCTCCTGTCCTTCACATTCTACCCAGGCTACACGCCCTTAGAGGAGTTGACACTCACACCCAGGGTGGGCCTTCCCATTTTCCACACCCACAACTATGCCAAAGTGATCAGTGGACTAATTTAATAATCGCACAGCCTTCATCCCACCATTACACACACTAGATTCAGCCCCATCTGAAAATGCCCCACCTATGACCACATCAGGCTTTGGGGGACATCTTAAATGAAAGACATAACAATAATTTGTATCATATTCAAGTATGGCCTTCTATACCTGTTTTTTTCAAGGTTTTCTTCGTGAAGGGATATTGGATTTTGTGGAAGGCCTTTTCTGCATCTATTGATATGATCATATGGGTGTTTCTTGCTTCTATTTATGTGACGTGTTATATTTATTGACTTACATACTTTGAACCATCCTTGCATCTCTGATATGAAACCTGCTTGATAGTGATGTATCATTTTTTGATGATGTGCTGCATTCTATTTGTTAATATCTTATTGAGGATTTTTGTATCTGTGTTATTAATAAGATCGGTTTATAGTTTTATTTTTTAGTTGGGTCTTTGCAGGTTTTAGGATGAGGGTGACACTGGCTTCCATAAATGTATTTGGGAGTACTCAGTCACTTCCAATTTCTTTGAAGAGCTTGAGGAATATTTGTAATATAATACCGTTAGAGGTATTGTAGAATTCAAGTGTGAATTAAGCAGGTCCCAGGCTTTTGTTATTTGATAAATTCTTTACTATTGTATCAATTTTATTGCTGGTTATTTGTTTATTGAGCATATTTATGTCTTCTTGGGTTAGTTTTGGTCAATATATGTCTCAGAATCTGTTTCTTGACAGTTAGTTAATTTGTTGGAATATAATTTTTCAAAGTAGTTACAATGTCTGTTATGATTTCACCTTTCATTTCTAACTGCATTTCTAATTTCATTCATTTCTAATTTCTCTCTTTCTTTCAGTAAGTCTGGCTAAGAAATTATCTATTTTATTTATTCTTTCAAAGAATCAGCATTTCAAGTTCATTTATTTCCACTCTCATTTTTATAATTCTCCTCCTTAATTTGTTTTGGGGCTGTTCTATTGTTTCTCAAGTACCTTTAGATTTCTTATAAGGTTATTTATTCGGGCTTTCTCTGTATTCCTAAGGTGAGCATTGATTGTGATGAATTTTCCTTCGAGAACTGCTTTCATGGTATCCAAGAGGTTTCAGTGGGTTTTAGTTGTTGACTGCATTGTCCTTAACTTTCAGAAATGTTTTAATTTCTTCTGTGAACTATTAGTTACTTAGGAGTATGTTATTAATTATCCAGGAGCTCTTATTATTTCCAAAATTTCTTGTCATTGATTTCTGTT